>CAUYQG010059789.1:0-27728 GCA_963574415.1 Tarsius wallacei | reverse complement strand
TCGGTGGCTCAGCCTGTAATCCCGCGCCTTTGGGAGGCTGAGGTGAGTGGATTGCCTGAGCCCGCGGGTTCGAGACCCGCCTGGGCAAGCGAGACCTCATCTCTACAATAAATCAAAAAAAAATTAGCCGGGCGTGGTAGCGCACGCCTGTAATTCCAGCTACTTGGAAGGCTGAGGTGGAAGGATCGCTGGAGCCCAGCAGGTCGAGGCTGCGGTGGCCGGGAGCGGCCAGTGCACTCCAGTCTGGGCGACAGAGTGAGACTCCAACTCAAAAAAAAAAACAAAAACAAAAACCAGTGAGATACTACTTCACACCCACCAGGATGACTTTAATTAAGATTAGAAAATACATGTTGACAAGGTGTGGAGAAATTGAAATTCTCAAACATTTGGTAGGAATGTAAAATGATACAGCCTCTGTGGAGTTACCAAAAAATTAAATAAAATTACCATATGATCTAAGTATTCCACTCCTAAGTATATACTTAAAAAAATAAAAATATACCTCCACACAGAAACTTAGAACCAAATGTTTATAGTAGCATTATGCAAAATAACTAAATGGTGTAAACAATACAAATATCCATCAATGGATGAATGGATAAAATATGTTATATACACACAATGGAATATTATTCAGTCATAAAAAGAAATGAAGTACTGATACATGCTTCAATATGAATGAAGTCATATGATTGCTTTTATATGAAATATCCAAAATAGATAAACGATAACAATAGAAGCAGATTAGAGGTTACCAGGGTATGGGTGGAGAAGGGATATAACATGGATTTAATATACCTAATGGATTTAATATAACCATTTTAACATTGCCTAAATCTCATGTTTCTCTAGTGGTTTACTTAACTTACTCTCTAATCACTAGCCAAGGACAGAAATGGTTTCTCAGAGGTAGCTATTGATAATTGTTTTACAACCCCCCCTCCCCAGCTTGTTTTGTACTAATTAGCTTTTCTATGTCAAGTATTTGCCTCCACCCATAAGACCCAAGTTAACCTAATCAGCCCTTCTTGACCTATGTGACACAGACAGGCCCCACCATGGCAGCAATCATGTGACTAACCCACCCATCTGCCTGCTATCACCTAACGTCAGTACCTACACTTACCTGCCCCTTCATGATGACATGGATCAGACCACCACACACTACCTAGTGTCCTTATAAGAAGAGGAAATTTGGACACATAAAGAGACACCAGGGATGTATGGCCACAGAAAAAAGACTACGTTAGCTCCCATCAAGAAGGTGGCCATATGTAAGCCAAGGAGACAGACCTCAGAAGAAACCAAACCTGCCAACACGTTCTAGATTCCAGAAGTATTAGAAAATAAATTACTATTATTAAAGCCATCCAGTCTGTGGTATTCTGTTATGACAGCCCAAGCAAGCTAACACAGGTCTGTTCCACATGTCTCCTCATTTCCCATGGACCAGTTGCTAGAGGTCGTTCTTGGCACGAGGCCAAGTCACACCACACTTGCTAACCATTCCACTGGCCAGAGTAAATCACACAGCTAAGCCCAATATCAGTGCAACAAGTAAACACTGCTCTAGTGGGAAGCACTGTAAAATCACACAGCAAAGGCCATGGATATAAAATTTAATTCAAGAAAACAGTGAAGAAGTGGGAACAATATCCACCTACCAAAACATTCGACATTTAATTCTTTGAAAATTGGTGTTATGAATTTGCCAACCTTAACTCTCACCATCTAGATGAGAAAATACTTTGTTTCACTACTGGTCCAATAAAAGAAATAAGACAGAAACAATGAGAATGCATGGTTTTCTCCAAATATAGTTACCATTTAGTGGAGTAGGACAGGGAAAAAAATAAGAGTAGATGGAGATTTTAATACTAATCATATTTTTAAATTTGTGATGGGCTGGACACAGTGGCTCACGTCTGTAATCCCAACACTTTGGGAAGCCAAGGCAAGAGGATTGCTTGAGCCCAGGAGTTCAAGACCAGCCTAGGCAACATAGTGAGAGAGATCCTGTCTCTACAAAACAATTAAAAAATTAGCCGGGTGTGTTGGTGTATGCCTGTAGTTCCAGCTACTTGAGAGGCTAAGGTGGAAGGATCACCTGAGCCCAGAAGGTCGAGGCTGTGGCGAGCCATGATAATGCCACAACATGCCAGCTAGGGCAACAGAGTGAGACCTGCCTCAAAAATAAATAAATAGATTTGTGACACTATAGGGGGACTATTTCCTTATAAAGAAGGTTAATCCAGAAGCTTGTACTGCACAAAAATTTTTGAGTGTATTATGTACTGAAGGTACTATGTACAAGCAAAATGCTATCATGACAAGATCGATCAGTAATGGATCTTGTTGAAGCCACAAAGCAGAAACTGATGAAGATTCCTGCTCAGGAAATTCCTGGGGAATACCCTAGACATCAGTTCCTGTGGGGCATTAAGGAGGCAGGCCTGGGCAGAGGGAGAAGCTGGGCTACATCACCATCAAAATAAAGGCCTCACCATTTCCACAGGATCACCACAAATACAGACTATGAATTATCAGCCTCAAGCTCAATTCTGAGGACAGGATTCAAACAGGTCCCAGATAAGCAAGGAGAGGAAGGAGGAAAATCCATTCATGCTATATTTAGGAGAACAGATGAACCAGATAGAGAGAAAACAGGCTGAAAATAAACAACACAGTAACTATTCAGAATTTCAACAATAACATTAGGAAGGCCTTTGGCCCAGCAATCCCATTTCTAGGAATCTATTCTACAGATACACCTGCACCAGTATTAAATGATATGTGTACACGTTATTCATTGCAGTATGTTTATCGTAGCAAATGAATGTAAACAGTCCAGTGTCATCAATAGGGGATCTGTTACATAAACCATAGATATAGCTATATAAACTATAGATATAGATATACAATATCTATATCCCTAAACAATGAAATAATATGCAGCCTTTATTAAAAAAGAAAGAGCTTTATGTACTGACCTTCTGGGATCTGCAGTAAATGGTAAATCTATACCAGTTTCTTAAGCCAAAAACCTAGGTTCCAACCTTAATCATCCTCTTTCCCTCACCTATTATACCAAATCCATAGTAACCCCTTATGATTCTGTCTCTAAGAGATCTCAAACCCATCTACTTCTTTCTATATCTCTACTATCAGCCTAGTTCAAGTTATGAAATTATACCAGATAGGAATTCTTTTGGTCACAAGTAATTAAAATCCAATTCATCATGGCTTAAGCCAAAACAAATTTTAAAAAGAAAAAAATGAAGATTGAAGATTTTTTGTACAACTGGAAGTCCAAGGTGGAATAAACTACAGAATATAGCTGAATACAAGCATTCAAATAATGTAACCAGGGCTTTGTCTCTCTCCATTCTCCTTCCTACTGTATGTTCTCTTGTCAGGCAATCACTAAACATTCAGTGGCCAAGATGGCCCCCAGGAGCTCTAGACTTATATCAAAAATCTCAGAGAAAAGAATGTCTCCATCCTGGTAGCTCCAAAAAAAAATTTCAAGGAGGGCCAAATGTTGTGGCTCATACCTGTAATCCCAGCACTTTGGGAGGCCAAGGTGGAAGGATTGCTTGCGTTCAGGAACTTGAAGCTGTAGTTATCTGTGATTGGGCCACTGAACTCCAGCCTGGACCCTGTCTATAAAATAAATAACTAAATAATCTCAAGGAGCACTCTAATTGGTTCAGCTTGGATGCCAGCAGGTAGCAAATGAGGGAAGGATGGGAAATACATGGGGTGTGGGGAGGAAGGGTCAGCACTTCCTGAACCATATGGAATGGTGACCCACCTCTCATGGCTCAAAAGAGGGTTTCTGTTACCAGCAGAAAGAGGGAAGGAAAGCATTTCACCTTGCTTCCCCCCTCAAAAAAAATCCTTCTTCTTTCAAGGAGTACAAAATTTCAAGAATTATCCTGCCTCATATAATAAACCATCTAGGTACAATATAAGACACATTCACTCCCTCCTCAAAAGAAGATCTACTAAGTCTTGTGCAGCTTCTGCAACCAGCACCAGAGCTAGGCCATCTGAGTAAAGGACATTCCTCTGGTTGTGGTCTAGATATGACTCTCCAGAATCTGGCACTTTGGGCTAAAAAATGAGAATATAATGACCCAAATTGCCCAACATACAAAGGAGGAGGTAAAATTGGTTATATCCACCATCCTTCTTGGTCCTTCATGAGTAGGAAATTGGAGATAATTTCCTTTCTGAGAGGCTGTAGCACTTTAGTAGCCCACTTCATATTGGTATGGCTTTGAGAAATACGTAAGGATTACTTTAAACGTTGAGCAATTTCAGGCCTTTGTTTACTGAATTTTTCTTTCTTCTGGAAATACAATTTCAATAAAACAGCAGTGATCTGCCAAACAATTTACATTATGTTAGATTCCTAGGCTAGCAAATAAAAGCAGTTACTAAATACACCCTAGGACTTGAATCTGGTTGGCAGTCATGGAGTTCCATCTCTTACCACAGGTAAGTTCTCACTGCTCCTCAGTTTACTGCTTCTAGAATCCTTAACCCCTGTCTCCCAAACAATGGGCTGAGATACTGATATGGTTCACTGCAAGTGACTGAATGGAGTTCTTGCTAAAAGTATTCTGGAGTATATGATGCAAATTCATCATTGTTGGTTTAATTCTGACTTAAAGAGTGTATTCCAATTATCCTTGGCATAAAAATGTTCACCACGTGAAAAAAGAGTCAATAGCTTAGGGATTCTAGGATTCTAGAAGCAGTAAACTGAAGAGCAGTGAGAACTACCTGTAATTCCAGCACTTTGGGAGGCTGATACAGAAGGATTGCTTGAGGACAGGAGTTTGAGACCAGTTTGTGAAACATAATGAGACCCTTATTTCTACAAAAATAAAAATAAAAATTAGCCAGGCATGGTGGTTTATCCTTGTAGTCCTTGCCACTTAGGAGGCTGAGGCAGGAGGATCACTTGAGCTCAGGAGTTAGAGGATACAGTAAGCTATCATCATGCTACTGTACTCCAGCCTGGGCAACAGAGTAAGAACCTGTCTCTAAAAAACAAACAGCTTATACACACCCATGCGTTATTCATGAAAGTAGCATGTATTAGACCACAAAGCAATTTCTAGGTTGGACACAGTGGCTCACATCTGTAATCCCAGCACCTTGGGAGGCCAAGATGAGAGGACGACTTGAAGCCAGGAGTTTAAAAATCAGCCTGGGAATAGCGAGACTTCATTTCTATAAAAATTGTTTAAAAAAATTTTAAAGACAATTGTAAAAAGTTGAATACTACTGACCACATTCCTAGACCACACTGCACTAAAAGTAAATACTAACAGTAAAATATAAATATCAAAAATAAAAAAGCAAACTTACATGAATGAAAAATGTTCTCCTAAACTGCAAATGGTCAAAACTTGTAAGCAACCACAGTGTCCTGCAGTAAGTGAATGGATTAAAAGACTGTGGTTCACCCAGATAATGAAATATGATTCAGTACTAAGAAGGAATAAGCTATCAAGTCATGAAGGATAAGGAGGAATCCTAAATGCATATTAATAAGTAAAACAAGCTAATCTAAAAAGGCTATACTGCATGATTCCAACTCTATAACATTCTAGAAAAGGCAAAACTATCTGATCTAAAAAAAAAAAAATCAGTAGTTGCCAGGGTTGGGAAGACAGATGGGTAGAAGATTTTTAAGGCAGTGAAATTGTTCTGTATGATACTATGATGGTAGATGCATGCCATTATACATTTATCAAAACCTATATAAGGTACAATACCAAGAGTGAGCCCTAATGTAAACTATGGACTTTAGGTGATAATGACATGTCAATGTAGGTTCATCCATTGTAACAAGTACCACACTGGTATGAGATGTTGACAATAGGGAAAGCTGCACCTATGTCGGGGCAGGGGTTATACGGGAAATCTCTGTACCTTCTGCTCATTTTTTCTGTAAACCTAAAGCTACTCTAAAAAGTAAAGTGTATTTTTTTTTTAAAGCAGGATTTACTGAGAGGACAGAAAAGCTCCCACAGTGGGAGGAGACCCGAGGGGGTTGCCCTAGTCTGTTTTTTTAAAAAACGGTATCACCAGAAAAATTCTTAACCCTAGACTCTTTCACTACTAAATTTGAAATAAAGCACCCCACGTATGTTTAAAAAATCAGTTAGGCTGGGTTCGGTGGCTCAGCCCGTAATCTCAGCACTTTGGGAGGCTGAGGCAAGTGGATTGCCTGAGACTGCCAGTTCGAGACCAGCACGGGCAACTTGGCGAGACCCTGTCTCTTCAATATAAAATAAAAATAATAAAAAATCAGCCAGGTGTGGTAGCACAAGCACGTAGTTCCGGCAACTTGGAAGGCTGAGGCGGAAGAATCGCCGAAGCTCAGCAGGTCAACGCTGGGGTGGCCATGAATGTGCCACTACACTCCAACCTGGGCGACACAGTGAGACTCCAACTCAAAAAAAAAAAATCAACTAATTAGGAATATATGTGAATTTTTTATTATATATACCACAACTGGTTAAACTGGTTCAAGGAACTAGCTCCTTACACAGTCACATAGAAATTTTCATATTTCAAAATCCATTTAAGTGTAATTGAGGAGCTTCCACCTAACCTTCTGTTGAAAATGATTCATCTTCAATGTAATGACATGCTAAAAGGCAAATATCAAAATCCACTATAATTCTGTTAGTGCCTTTCAAATCACAAATGTGCTCAGTTACAATCATATGTTCATGGCAAAATTCCTAAAATCTCATTACAGATTAGCATTAGCAGATGAACATGTGCAATCAATTTTGATGCTAGGGTACACTAACTCTGAACACCAATTAAATAATATATTATCCCATTAAAAATTCCATTCTTATTAGTAGATTCATGCTATTTTTAAAAATTGTGTTGAATTACTACATTAAATTTCATTAATAAAAATGTCATGGAAACCTATTTTGCTTCTTGCTGTAAGTACCTATGTGACACACTCAATTTTGTCCACTGGCATGCAAAGACTAAAATATTTGCATCTGGCTTGTAGAGAAGACTCACAGATCAATGGAACAGAACAGAGACCAGAAATAAACTCGTGTATGTGGTCAATTAATTGTTGGCAAAGGTGAAATTCAATGGAAAAAGAATAGTCTTTTTGAATAATACACTACAACAATATACATCCAGGTATAGAAATAAAACTTTGATCCACACCTCAACCCATTACACAAAATTAATTCAAAATAGATCACAAACTTAAATGCAAAGCCTAAAACTATAAAACTTCTAGACAAAAACACATGAGATCATCTGTGTGACCTCAGGTTAAGCAAAGATTTCTTAGATATGACATCAAAAAAGGATAAAAGAGGCTGGGCATGATGGCTCACGCCTGTAGTCCCAGCATTTTTGGAGGTCAAGGTAGGAGGACTGCTTGAGCCCAGGAGTTGGAGCAACACAGCTGGGTAACACAGCTGGACCTCATCGAAAATAAATACATAGATAGATAGATAGATAGATAGATAGATAGATAGATAGCATACAAGAAACTAGTAAATTAGATTTCATCAAAATGTAAAACCTTTGTATTGCAAAAGATGCTTTTAATAGAAAGACAAGCCACTGACTGGGAAAAACACCTGCTAATTATTTATCTGACAGAGTTATATACAGAATATATAAAGAACTTTCAAAACTCAATAAAAGAAAACGAATAACCCATTCTTTTAAATGAGCAAAAGATTTGAAGATGCTTTACCAAAAAGAATACATGCATGGCAAATAAGCCTATGAAAAGATGCTCAACATAATTAATCAATAGGGAAATGCAAATTTAAACTACAATAGAGCACTACTCCACAGTTATAAGAATAGTTAATTTTTTTTTAAGTGCTGACAAAGGTATAGAGCAACTGGACCTCACATATTGCCAGTGGAATGCAAAATGCCACATTCATCATGGAAAACACTTTGGCAGTTTCATTTTTTTGTAGAGAGGAGGTCTCACCAAATTGCCCAGTCTGGTCTCAAATCCCTAGGCTCAGGCAATCTTCTCAACTCCACCTCTCAAAGTGTGAGCTAACATGCCCAGCTTGGCAGTTTCTTATAAAGCTAAACATAATTAACCCAACAATACCATTCATAAGTTTTTACCCAATAGAAATTAAAGCTGACTTTTATACAATAAACTGTAGACAAATGACTATAGAAGGCTTTACATGCAATCTCCAAAAGTTGGAAATAAACCAAGTGGTCTCAATTGATGAATAAATGAACAAACTATGGTACATTCATACAGTGGAGCTCTACAAAGTCTGAAAATTAAGTTCGCAAATTCATCCTAGAAAAATCACTATATACCTCATTGCTGAATATCACTACAGTCCCAAGTATTCCCCATGGGAAGCTATGCACCAATGCCAGCACCTCATCTACCCATCAAAGCAATTTTGGAACTCTTTTTCTGGAATGGCCATCAGAGCTGTCATCGTATTACACTTGGTGTACTGAATGTCATCAAATTGTCTTCCTTTCAATATCAGATCAGGTGAGTAGGAAGGGTATTCCAATACAGTTATTTGTTTACTGGCTAAAAGCTCCCTCACAGTGCTGTTGAGTTGGTGCACTGTTGTGATGCAAGAGCTCCTTTAGGACCATTTTTACACACACCTTTTTCATGCCAAGATTCTCCTATTTCTCTATCGATGTTTATTTGGTCTGCTATGCTTCTCATAGTCAACTGATGATTTTGACACACAATTTGATGAATTTTTGCAATGTTTTTGTCAATTCTGCTCATTACTGGCAGTCCTGACCTCTCTTCATCAGTGATGCATACTCTCACCTCAGAAAAACGTTCAATCCATTTGTACACTGCCATTTTCTTCATGGAATTATCCCCATAAACTTGGACTAATATGTCCCTGATGTCACTTCCACTCTTGCCAAGTTTAACAAGAAATTTAATGTTTGTTCACCGCTCTAATTCAAGCTATGACATTCTCGCAATGGCACACAAAAACATGCAACAACCATAATGAACACCACTCAGCAAGACACTGCCACACTTTAACACAAACACAGCTGTGTGACACTGATATACCAAGACTATGAAACCTTACCAAGTTGTTTGTACAGGGTTGCCAACGCCTCTCATGGTGGCAAGTTCGCGAACTTAATTCCCAGACCTCATACTCAGCCATAAGGGAAAAAAATTATTCATATACTCAATGTGCATGAATCTCAGATGCAGTAAGTGAAAGAAGCAGGACTCAAAGACTACATACTATATGATTTCATTTATATGACATTCTGGGAAAGACAAAAATAGGAATGGAGGACAAAGTAAGTGCTTGCTAGCAGGCATGAGGGAAAGAGTAACTACAAAAGGGACAACATGAGGAAATTTGGGGAAAATAATGTTTAAATTTGGTTGTGGTAGCAGTTACACAAGTCTATACATTGTCAAAATTCATATAACCATAATCAGGAGTGAATTTTACTATATATATATTGAAATTTTAATGATTCATATTTTTAAGTGTTGGAAAAATTGGCAGCTTACTTCAACAAAATAAATCCTAGATGGATAAAGGTTTAAACATAAACGTAAGTTTAATTATAAAAGCATTTTTAAGGCCAGGCTCGGTGGCTCAGCCTGTAATCCCAGTGCTTCGGGAGGCCAAGGTGGATTGCCTGAGCCCACGGGTTCGAGACCCACCTGGGCAACTTGGCGAGACCTCATCTCTACAATAAATCAAAACTAGCCGGGCGTGGAAGTACGCACCTGTAGTTCCAGTTACTTGGAAGGCTGAGGCAAAAGGATCACCGGAGCCCAGCAGGTCAAGGCTGCAGTGGCCAGGAGTGGCCACTGCACTCCAGTCTGGGTGACAGAGTGAGACTCCAACTCAAAAAAATAAAAGCATTTTTATATTCTTAGAATGGAGACAGTTTTTTTTTATAAGCATGACCCATAACTTGGAAACTACAGAGAAACAGACTAATAAATCTGACAACATAAAAAACTTTTCTTGGAAAGAAAGGTAAAAAGTCAAAAGCAATCTGGGGAAAACACCTGTAGCACGTCTGCAAAAACACATGTTCTATCAAGGCCAGAACTTGCCTTCCACCAAGATACATTCAATGGAGATTTTTCCAAACACAGGAAAGAGTTTCTTTCAAATATCAACGTCTGGTTTTCATATCCAGAAAGAAAACTGTAGAATAATACCTAAGAATACCATTTATGAAAAAAGCATAAAATAATGCTATACATCTATAGATTAATCAATATGTGTATACAAATGCATAAAAAGTGTTAAGTGTTTTACCAAACCCATGACCATGGAGAGGGGATCAGGGAAGTGTAGAGTGGTCATAAAGAACTTTGGTTTGCCTTTAGTTTGAGTTTTTCAACAAGGGTATATTCATACACTTGTTAAAATTAAAATTAGACTGGGTGCAGTGGCTCACACCTGTAATCCTAGCACTTTGGGAGCCAAGATGGAAGGACTGCTTGAGCCCAGGAGTTCTGAGACCAGTCTAGGCAACATATAGAGACCTTGCTCCTACAAAAAAAAATCAAAAAATTAGTCAGGCATGGTGAGACATGCCTATAGTCCCAGCTACTCAGGAGGCTGAGGTGGAAGGATCACCTGAGCCCAGGAGATCAAGGCTAAGATGAGCCGTGATCAGGCCACTGCATTCCATCCCAGGTGGCAGAGTGAGATTCCAACTCAAAAAATTAATTACTTTGAGAGTCTGTAAATTGTCCATAAAAGTCATCTCCCCCAAATTTCTAAATGCTTAAAAGTTAAGCAGAATAAAATATTTTAAGCTAGTGATTTGGTTTAGACAAATATAGTTATGACACAGTTATGCTTCTTTTTTTTTTTTTTGAATTGGAGTCTCACTCCGTTGCCCAGGCTGGAGTGCAGTGGCATGCTTACGGCCACCCCAGCATCAACCTGCTGATCTCCGGTGATCCTTCCACCTCAGTCTTCCATGTAGCCAGAACTACAAGCGCACGCTACCACGCCTGGCTAATTATTTTTTTATTTATTTACCACAGAGATGAGATCTTGCCAAGTTGCCCGGGCTGATTTCAAACCCACAGGCTCGGGCAATCCATTCACCTCAGCCTCCTAAAGTGCTGGGATTACAGGCTGAGCCACCAAGCCCAGCCGAGTTATAGTTTCTATACTACTTGAATACTTAATAGTATAATGAAAACCCCTGAATAACTGAGGTATTCAGTGTATTAATGTCCATTCTATGCAACTCATAGTTTCAATTGCTCTGTCTTGCTTCTAACGATATATTGTTAAGGACTCTGAATTCTATTAAAACATAGGTGATGATCTATTCATATTTTTATTTCAAATTTCATCTGGTGTATAGCGAGCACACAGTGAAAACTAAATTGAATTGAGCATATCTGTTCTGTAAGATCCTGGAAAACATAAATTTCAATCATGTTTGTGTCCTCAGCACATAGCATAATGCTTGAATCATTTACTGAGTACTTGTGAGTGCCAAACACTGTTCTAAGTCCTACTTTATGTTTTAGTGCATCTAATCCTCACAACAACAGTGAAAACAAAATTGAATTTAGCGTATCTGTTTTGTAAGATTCTGGAAAACACATAAATTTCAATCATATTTGTTTCCTCAGCACAAAGCATAATGCTTGGATCATTTACTGAGCACTTACGAGTGCCAAACACTGTTCTAAGTCCTACTTTATGCCTTGGTGCATCTAATCCTCACAACAATTCTATGAAATGTGTACTATATGATCCCCATTTTACACAAGAAAACCAAGGCACAGAAAGGTTAAGTAATTTGCCTAAAGACATTAAGAGCTAGGATTCAATCTGAGGCAGTGTGGCCAGAGTCCATAATCAGGTTTGTTGATTTTTGTTTTTTTTTTTCTGAGTTGGAGTCTCACTCTGTCACCCAGACTGGAGTGCAGTGGCTTCTCCCAGCCACCGCAGCCTCGACCTGCTAGGCTCTGGCGATCCTTCCGAATAATCAGGTTTTAACCATTACAGTATAATGCCTTTCAATCACTGAATGAAGGAATAGGTGTACAGCAGTTAGTCTAGAATGCATCCCTAAATTATAATATCATTCCTACAGAAACAATCTTATTCTAAGATTCTTCATTGAACACCAGCAACTTTGACACTGTTGTACAAAAGATAGATAGACAGATAGGTAGTATTTGTACCACCTTCAAAAGAATTCAGAGCTGACATTGGTTTAATTAACATATATATATTTACATATATAAATCAGCCAACTAGTGTAGGTCTATGGCTAGGTTTACTGCCTTTTGTAAAGCCATAAGTTTGGATTATGAGTACCACCATGCACTATAACTTTTCCGATCAGTCTTGAGAGAAGATAAATATTTGAGCCATGAAAACTTCAAGGAGTATATTCTGCAATTTCTCAGCATATATCCATACAAAAGTGACTATTTCTACCAGACAAGTAGAGTCCAGGAGCCTGACCACCTGTGTCCCAGTCTCAGCTCTACTAGGTGACTCTGAAGAAATTATGACCCTTGTCTGGGCCTCCATTTGGAGAGAAAAGAGTAGATGGAGATCCAGGTTTTGTTCTGTTTTCTAATAGTGGGCCTTGAGCACAAATTTGATTAATTTTTCAGTGATTGTTGAAGAGCATCAGAAGGGTCCAGCTCACTGTGGGCAACTGTTTTTAAACAGAAGTCCAGAGGGAATCTTTGTGCATAACAAATTTCTTTTGTCAGTGACCTTTACACCCTGCCAGCTCATGACTGTGATCATTAATAGCAATCAATAATTAACCTGGCAGGGTTAAGAACAAAGATAAAATTAGTACTCTTTGCAATTGTATGTCTTGATCTGTGAGGTCATCTTCCATCCAAGGGAAATGCTGAGTCAGTCAGCTCTGTCATAGGATTTGGTTACCAGAACTAGAATCAGGTTTTGAAAGAGCTGGGGCGGGGGGAAATGCAAAGTGTAACCAATTTAAGTTGGAAACGGCAAGGATTGGTTTTTGAAATAAAAAAGACTGAGTGAGGATGTGGCAGGGTGAAGAAAAGAGCCAGGTTCACATCATTTTCTGGCAGGAAGTAGAAAATAGGGGAAACATTTTGGTTTGGGGGGTCGAGGGGAAGGAAGTCTGGGAGGAATGGTGGGGAGAAAGGGTTTCTAAGATATGAGCATCACATTAAGAATCCACTCCTCCACCCATCCTGTAACTGCACTGAACTGTTTCTTCCTGCTCATTATAGAGACCACAGGCACTGCACTACCATTTATCTGGCATTTATGTGCTAGGCATTGTGATAAGCACTTAAACATGTATTTTCAGCCGGGCTCAGTGGCTCAGCCTGTAATACCGTGCTTTGGGAGGCTGAAGTGAGTGGACTGCCTGAGCCTGCGGGTTCGAGACCCGCCTGGGCAATTTGGCGAGACCTCATCTCTACAATAAATCAAAAATTAGCCAGGTGTGGTAGCGCGCGCCTGTAGTTCCAGCTACTTGGAAGGCTGAGGCAGAAGGATCACTGGAGCCCAGCGGGTCGAGGCTGCGGTGGCCGGGAGCGGCCACTGCACTCCAGTCTGGGTGACAGAGTGAGACTCCAACTCAAAAAAAAAACAAAAAAAAAACAACATGTAATTTCTCATTTGATTCACACACACACACTAAAAAAAGGTTTGGCTCAGTGGCTCAGTCTGTAATCTCAACACTTTGGGAGGCTGAGGCGAGTGGGTTGCCTGAGCCCACGGCTTCGAGACCAGCCGGGGCAACTAAAATAAAAAATTAGCCAGGCGTGGGAGTGCATGCCTGCAGTTCTGGCTACTTAGAAGGCTAAGGCAGAAGGATCGCCAGAGCCCAGCAGGTTGACACTGGGATGGCCATGAGCGTGCCACTGCACTCCAGCCTGGGGAACAGAGTGAGACCCCAACCCCACCCCCCAAAAAAAATCCAAAACAACAAAAACCTTTTGAGTTCTTGCTACTATTATTACTATTTTATCCTTTCCATTTTAGGGATAGGAAATCGAAGTTCAGAAAGGTAAAATGGCATGTCTACACTAGTGAAGGGGGGGCAAGATCTGAAGCCCAGCCTTCGCGACTGCTTCACTGAACACATATTTAGCAAAAGCAACCTCTGTGCCCGGCATTAGGACCCTGGATCCAAAAAGAACCAGCCCAAGTCCCCTTCCTCGAGGAGCCCAGCCCTGGGCTCACAGGAACACGACTTCCGAGAGCAAACGGGGTGTGAGGGCAACAAGGATGGTAAGAGCCGCTCAAACTCTACTCCCAGGGAGTCCTGGGGCAGGGGGCCAAGCCCCCTGCACGGGCGTCACATCACAGAGCGGCGGCAGGCTGGGCGCGGGGCTGGAGATGGCGGCGCAGGTGGCTCCGAGGTGCGAGCTGCCGGCAACAGGACGGCCTCACTCACCGCGTTGGGACCGCTGGCGGCGCTCAGGGACCCACAGGATCAGGACCGCGGCGACAGATGGCCCCGCGCCACGCATGCCCCTCACGCTCCCGCCCAGGAGCCTCTCGCTCGTCGGGTCCCTGCCACACCGAGGTGACCCCCGCCCGGAGACACCCTGCCTGAGGTGACCCGAACCTCCGACCCGGCCCGGCCCCGAGGACCCCCTCCAAGTGACCATGACCACCCTGAGGTGCTCCTGCCCGAGATGACCCGCCCTGCCCCCGGACCCAACCCGAGATGACCCCGCCTCACCCTGAGACCTTCCCCGAGCTGACTTCAACATGGCCCCTGAGGCCTTCCTGCCTGAGGTGGCCCGAAGCTGTGACCAGACCCGTCCCAGGGACCACTCCAAGTGACCCTGACTGCCCTGGGATGCTCCTGCCCGAGGTGACCGGCCCGGGCCCAGGACCCAACCCCTGAGATGACTCCACCACGCCCTGAGACCTTCCCGGAGGTGACCCGCCCCGCCCCAAGGCCTTCCTGCCTGAGGTGACCCAAACCTGTGGCCCGGCCTAAGGCCTTCCTGCCTGAGGTGACCCGGCTCCACGACCCAACTCGAGAGGACCCTGACTCACCCAAGACCTTCCCCCAGGCGACCCTGACCTGGCCCCGAGGCCTTCTTGCCTCAGGTGACAGGCCCCGGCCCCGGGGACCCCTCCAAACGACCCGGGCCTGCCTGGGACCTTCCCCTAGGTGACCTCGACCCACCACGGGGCCTTCCTGCCCGAGGTGACCGCAACCCAACTGGGGTCCCTCCGCACAGGTGACCCAACCCATCCCCAGGAGCCTCCTGCCAGAGGTGACCTCGACCGGGACCCGCAAGGCCTCCTGCGCTCCTGAAGGGCGGCCGTGAGTCAACTCGACCCGTGTCTCGCCCAATCCAGAAGGTTCCTCGCCCTCGCCTCGCCCCGACCCCGGCGTCCGCGCCTGGCCAGAGGTGGCGAAGCGCCCCACCTCGGTGACGGGAGCGACGAGGCCTCCGCGAGCGCAGCGGGGAGCCAGCGGCCCGAGGACAGTACAGAAGGGAAAACACAAAACGGCCCACGACAGTCGAATTTCCCGGCGTGAGGGCTCCATCTGCTTTAAGATACGTGCGGACAAGGCGATTCTTGTCACGGAGTCTGCCGCACACTCGCTGGGCGGCCTGGGGCGTCGCGCGCGGGACCCAGCGCCTGGAACTCCCGCCACGCGTCCTCCGGCGGAAGTAGACGCGGGTGCGACGCAACGCGCAGGCGCGGGAGGGCGGGGCCCGGGCCCGAGCCGGGCCCGCTCAGGGCGGTCGACTGCGCACGAGCGGGCCCGCGCGCCCCCTGCTGCACTTGAGGACATGCGCGGGGCACTGCGCAGGCGCAGGGTCGGGCGGCCCTGCCCGGCGGAGGCGGCCGGGGGCTGGCCAGACACCCGCAGGGACTGCCGACTGCGCAAGCGCAGTTCGCGCGCCCCCTGCAGGAGCCGGGCTGCCGGGTGAGTCTGCCAGCCAGGGCTGCCTCGCAGCTGTCTGCACCGGCTGCCGCCGCCCCGGCGAGACTGGGGCAGAGCCGGGGGGGCCGAGGGAGGGGACCCCACGAGAGGGCCGCCGCCCCGGCGCTGAGGGTCGGTGAGTGCCGCTGGACCTGCCGCTCGCGCGCTCGCTTCCGGGGCTCTCCGCCCCAGGGTAGCTTCCCCGCCCCGGCCCGCCCTGCCCCCCTCGCCGGCCAACCGGGGCCTCGGGCCGCCCCCAGCCCCACGGGGGCGCCCCCCACTTCCCGTTCTGCGGGCCCCTCCCGCGGCCCCGCACCACGCCCGGACCTCACCCCGGCCCCCGCCCCGCTGCGGCTGGCACCCGTCCTGCTGGCCACCCCTGCCCGCGCGCATTCCTGCAGGTGCATCTCCCGCAGCGCCAGGTGGCTCTGACTCCTGGAGCCTTTGGGTGTGTCCCCAGCGCCGCAGGCAGCTCCCCCAAGCAGGTTTCGCGCCGAGAAGCTACCTCGCTGGGAGTTGGGGTCACTGCGGAATCCTTTGTGCGGAGTGGAGGAGATGGACAGACGTTTAGCACTCATGAGCCCTGCTGCCGGAAAGACGCGCTGGCGTTCCTCGGGCACACACTTTCGGGGCATGGCGCCCCAGCATCCCAGGCTGGGGAGCGGAGGCAGGGCCACAAGGATGCTCTCCTCTTCTCTTGGTGCAGAGATTACCGGTGTGGGGTGGGAATGCTTCCCTGTATGGGTTTCCGCCCTGCTCCCACTCCCTCATTCCCTTGAGCCTCAGAGTAGGGGTCCAGGGGTCCACCGTTCGTGGTGGGAGTTTGCCACACCCTCCCCTGCGTGAGAGATAGGAACCGGGAGCACTAATCTAGGTAGAGGGGCCTGCAGCAACCTTAAAGGCTGCCTTCTCTAGTGTCCACCGTCAGTATGTGTATGTGCATGAATCAGTGCTCTTTTGGCTCTTTCCCAAGCCAGCTTCTAGCTCCAGGAGGGCTGGGACTATCTTCTGAGCAGGCGCTTGAGGCAGATGCTTGGTGTCTATTTCTTGCATGTACTAATGCCCCTTCCCACTTCCTCGTGCGTGGCCTTTGCCCTAGAGCGTTATTTGTGCTGGTTTGCCCGTTTAGCTCCCATGCCGTGCACTCCTTGAAGGCGTGGATTGGATCTTGTATTCTTGGCACATAACAGGTGTTCCAGAAATGCCTGTTGAGTGAGGGCTGAGACCGGTAACAATGGAGCCCAGGCAAGGTGCACACGGAAGAGTTCCCACTCTTTTCTCCTGAGCAACCATGTCACTTTAATCAGAACGTCTTCGTGCTGCCTTCTGTATGCTTGCAAAAAACTAACACTGTTTTCTTTTAGAAAGTTTGCCTCATGGGAAATGTAAGGTAAAGGGGAAAATAGATTTAAATGGATATCATGGGAATCTCTCCACACTTTTTTTAACTTCCTAGCGAAGTTTTTTTTAATTGAACCCTTGCTTGCTCTATCTGACAAACAGGATGACATCTTTCCTTCTCTAAGGTGATTTACCACCATTCTGATTAGACAGCCTTTTGGAACAAGAGAGGGTAGCTTGAGTTGATTCTGAAAAGATGTTAGCCTCCCATGGTGCATATGCCAGGCAGTCTCATGGGAACCTATTTTGACTTAGTCTCAAGCGGGGAAGGCCCAGGTAAGATGCCTAGTTTACAGTTTCTTTCCCAGCCCTGCCTCCTGCGATGGCAGCGGACTCCTCTACTACAGAGCCTGCTGAGAGGAAGCTTTCTAGACTGGAGACTGCCCTGATGGGGAAGGCTCTGTTCACAATTGAAACATTAATTGTGCTGCTCTTGAGGACCCTAGAATGGAGCTGAAGAGATGATTTAGTCACAAGTAACTGTGACATAAGACAGAACAAGATGAGTACCACATGACTTGTTCAGAAAAGGTGCTGCAGGTGACCAGAGGTGAAGGAGGGGTGGCTTCAACAAGAGCAGAAAGTCTCTACCCAGGCTGCCCATTAGAATCTCCTGAGGAAATGTGCCTTGTCCAGAACAGCCCAGAATCTCCAGGGGTAGGCCTAGACATCAGTTTCTGTCTGAAAGCATTCCAGAAAGTTCCACTGTGCAGACAGCTTAGATGAAGAATCCCTGAAACAGGCTTCTCAGAGACTACTTCTCAGAGAGCATGGCACTAGGCATAGGCTGGGGGATGCTGGGTAGATTTCAGCAGGTAGAGACAGTATGCGGGGTGATATTCTAGGTAGACAAAATATGGCCATGTCTTGTGGAGGAGAGTAAGGCATGTCAGTCCCAGGAGAGTTTTGCAAAACCCATTCCCCTGAATGGCTCAGAGGTAGCTGCGGCATTTGGAGAGGTCTGGAGTCCACTTGCAGACCCACACCTCTGCAAGAGCCATGTAATGAGGTCCTTGCTACCTTGCTTGTTACAGAACATCCATGGTTACCTCTCTCTGGGAATTCTCAATTGCCTTGTTACCTCATTTCCTACACCTAGAGAGGCAGAACAGCCAGCTGGAGGGGGACTGTGACCAACGCCTCAGCAGGCCTTAGGAAAGCAGACAGTGGCACAGATTTTGTGGAACTCTCTTCCAGGAGCCCCCTCTGAACCACCTCTTTGGCTTAAAAATATATTCTACCAACCCCTGCCAGGAGCTTCAGTGGACTCACAGAGCCTATGATCCTAGGGATACAGCCTCCTCCAACCCTGGGCAGAGCCTGTGTCCCAATGTGGGCACCAGCTAGCTAGGTCTCCTCCTGGGCCTGCTAATCAGATGGCTGCAGCCTCAAACCTGGCCTCCTGCAACTCTCAGACAGTGCCTGTGGTTTGTGCATCTGTTCCTACCCCAACCCCACAAGGGCCACTGTGTAAACTTTTTTCGTGTGTACTGCTGTGTGAAAAAGAATTTGAGCATACAACCCCATATATATTATTTATTTTATTATAAATTATAGCCATATGTTACTGTCCTGCTGTATGATGGATGTAGAAATATATACAAATGAAGATCTTTTAAAGGGAGGAGAGGTGAAGTAAACATGATTAAATTTTTCCAACATGTTAATGGTATAAAGGCTGTTATATAAACATGCTTTTTTAAAATGAAAGCCATGTGATCAAGTCCCCATCCCATTTGCAGACTCTTGGTGAAACTTAAGTCCCAGCATTTGAAGATCTGGTTCTAGGTTCTGTTTATGTCAGGTCCCCCAGTTCTTGTGGCATTGACAGGTAAACATGATATACTTTGTGAAGTGGAGTCTGTGCTTCCAGGTCAGGGTACTTGTTTCCCAGTCCCATCCACCCATCACGTGAGGGACCTTAGTGAATGGAAGCTGGTGTATGTTAAGGGGCCATCAGGGAGGGTGGAAGTCATGGTTTCAAAGGTATTTTGTGTGCAGGTGTCAGTGTTCATGTAGATGGTACTCTTGTAGCATCACTGTAATGCCATCACATAATTGTGGAAACATCTTCAAACGTCTGTTTTCATAAGTGCTCTGTTCTTGACACAGATTCTTTTGAAAAGCTATCTCTCTCTTGCATTGTCTCCTTTTCCTTGAAAGGACAGATTTCAGTGTGTGTGTTTAAAAGAAAAAAAGGACCAGGCATGGCAGCTCATGCCTGTAATCCCAGCACTTTGGAAGTTTCAGGGGAGTTCAAACCCAGCCTGGACAACAGAGCAAGACCTTGTCTCTCCAAAAAATAAAAATAAATTCCCAGGCATGGTGGTGTGCATCTGTAGTCCCAGCTACTTGGGAGGCTGAGGCAGAAGGATCTAAGCCCAGGAGATTGAGGCTGTGGTAAGCTATGATCACACCACTGCACTCTAGCCTGGGTGACAGAGTGAACCCCTGACTCAAAAAAACAAAGCTAATTGGCACAGTGCTGCAGTCATCTGTCATTTAAAAAGAGAGAGAGAGAAAGAGAGAGAGATATCTTGATTTGGAACTTTTCATGAAAGAAAATCTGTACCTTCTCCTTAAATTTTCCGACTCTTTGAAATCCTAAGTCATGAACTGACCGGTGAACCTCCAGTTCTCACAAAAGACATTAGTGGTCCCCGCCTGAATCACTACAAAGTATTGCAAAGCTTTGGCTATTTAGGGGTCTTGTTTTTTGTTTTTTAATTGACCACAACTATGGTGTCCTGAAGCACGTAAACCCTAACATGTCTGACATGCTTAAACTTGTGGTGAGGGCCCACCGTCACCCCACCCCCCACGTCACAGGGCGCCACTTCCCCAGTCAGGCCACACAGGCCAGCGTGAGCACCAGGGCTGTCCATGTATTACATATCAATAAAGCCATATCAAAGTATTTTCAAAGAGAAATATGTTTAAGTAGATTTTCCCACCATTTATTCTCAAATTCTCTTGCTCCTCCTCTTGAGGACCACTGACAGGATCACGGGTAAAGGCCACTCTCTATAAACGTACCTGCTACTTTCAGCCTAATATTTTTTTTACAGTATTTGCTGGTGTTTGGGCATTTCATCCACAGCATTCATTGAACTGAACATTTTCAAATATTTACTGTGTACTCCCCAAAAGATCATGTACTATGTAAAAGAGTATACCAAACTATACCCTCAAACAGCATCACTGCCCATCTGAGCACACCCCAAGTTCTCTTCTTGGTGCAGCATCCCAGGCCTTGGGGAGGTAGAACCTGGGTCTGCCTTCCTTTCTAGCTCATTCTCCATGGCTGCCTCCCTTGTATCGATGTCCTAGCCTCTCAGAACAATTGCTCTTCCCTACACACCCTCTTTCCCTTCTCCAGGATACTGTCATACCCTCCCCTTCCCAACTGATGAGTCATTCAAGTCTGGTCTCCCATGTCACCTCCTCCCTACTGCCCTCCCTGGTCATCTCTCTGTCTTACTCTCTCTCCCCCACTACCCATCCCCCACACAATTAATTCCTGTCTTCTGCAGAATCTTGTGATACTTTATTTAGCATCAGTTATAGCAGCCACATACATGCCAGCATTCATGGACTGTGAACTCCTTGGATTAAGAACATTATCATTTTCTTTTCCAAACTCTTAGTAGTTCATACAAGTGCCCATCATACAGTAAAATCTTGACAAATGTTTGTTGAATGATAGATGCTTGTTGTCTTATGTATGCTAAAAGGCCACAGATTCTACCAGCAAATATAAATTAAGTACCTATCAATCTTGCATCAGTGGGCACACACAGACCTTTGATGCTGACTGACTGTTGCAGATTCCCAGTGTCAGTATTCAGATGCTTTCCTAGCTGAAGTGGGTCCTCACCCTTGCGGAAAGGTACTGACTATGGCCAGTGCCTCCAACAAGGGCATCTCTGTGTTGCACATCTGTGGCAAAGAGTCCAGAGCCGTGGTTGCCAGCTCTCTCGGGGCAACACTGGGAGGCCTGCCTGTAGCTGTGTTGAGGCCCCCTTCTTCCCACGAGTGCATTCCTATGAAGCCGTTACAAGCCAAGTCCCACAGAGAGGGGTGCACCCAAGTGCAAAGTATGACAGGAACAGGTGGCATGGTGGATCTTGTGCCTTTCCCCGAGGCCTGTCCACTTCTACTCACAGGTCTCCAGGCCTGACCCCCACTGACCTCTGCTCCACATATGCAGAAATAAAAATGTCCTTTGAATGGGCACGTGGAAATTGGATGGCAAATTTAAGCCTGTAATGCACCCCAAAAAAACCCATAAGTGAAGTGGAGATGTTTAGGATTTCTCCAGTTCACTGCTGAGCAGGGGGTACCCTAGAGCCACAGTGCTTGTGAGCTGGCACAACTGATTGCCCTCGAGCTAATGGCAATTACTGGAAAGACCGTTTGTAGAGAAATCCTACGTAGTGTCAAGAGAGTTCTCAGAAATTAGCCTGCAGTATGTCTCACTCTGCACTGACTCAATTGCTCACCTAAAAAATAAACTTTGAAATACTCACCACTGTGTGTGATGTTTAATATTTTAACAGTAAGCAAACAAACTTTTAAATAGGGGAAAAGAAGGTTTGCCTTCTCCTTCCTGGCTGTGTCCCAAGAGTGGTGAAGTGAGGCTACTTCAGAAGGAAGTTCTCCACACGCTCTTGTCAGGCGGAGGTGGTGGCTTTACAAGTGGCTGGAGTTTTGCATGGTTGCCTAAGAGTAGCTGACGGGCCTGGGCTGGTTCTGGGCACAGCCATCACCGCTTCTGGGGACTTTCTGTGCTGCCACAGAGTCAAGTGCTTGAAGAAACTTGAACTTCCTTCTCTCATGTACATTTGCTTTTGTAACCAGAAAGCTTTCCAGATTTTGTAATTCCAGGATCTCCTCTTAAATTCCTTTTGCTCAAACAGAGCAGACGCAGGTGAGGTGTTCAGCAAGACTTTCAATACAGCCTCCTGTGTACAGCTCAGCAAGCTGAGTGTTGTGGGGGCACAGAGAGAAGGAAAACATCTGTGAAGCCAGTGGGGCTGAAGGGATACTTTTTCCCTCTTGATTTCTGTGTTCTAGGAGCAACGCACAAACATTTATAAAGATGCCCAGTGTTTTCAGGACCCACAAGGATGTAGTCGTGTAGTGGTTAAGAACATAGACCTGGAAGTTACAACAGGCTGAGGTCCAAACCCTGCTCTGTGGTTTTCTTGCTGTGTGATTTGGGTCCAGGCACTTCCTCTTAGTGTCTTCATCTGTGGCAGGGTGATGATACCAGACGCCAGATCAGAGTTGGGAGGCTCTAGAAGGATAGCACTTCTAGAGTGTAAAAGCATAGAATGTGAACGCTTGCTATACTGAAATGTGCCCGGAGAAAACACGGAGCCACACCTGAGGTATCTGTTTTGTAAATCCATATTCTTTTGTTATCAGATCTGCTCTGCTCTGAGAAATGTACTTGCAATCTGTTTTGCTCTTTTATTTTCTAACTTGGTAAGAGGTGTTTTACGATTATTTTTCAAATTACACTCAAACTCCTTCCATCTGCCCAAAGGTGCCAGAGAGTCATGCCTGTGAGCCCTGGGTCCCTCCAGATGTCCTGCAAGGCCTCAGCACTCCTAAACCCCAGGGTCACCCTGCTCCACCTGAGAAGCACGCAGGCCCCACCCCAGTGCCCTCTGCCTGGGGCCGCCTCCTCCCAGCCAGTTCTCCTGTAGCCCCAAAGGAAGACCTACTGCCCGGAGCCTCTCCCAGGATTCAGGTCAGTTCCCTGATGCTGCTCTCCGGTCGGTGTAGGAAGGAGGATGGGATTAAGCACAGGGATGTTTCCTTTCTTGGCCAGACTTTTCCAGAAAAGGAAGTTGTCTATTTCTCTGACCAGAAAAGACTTCTTTGAACCATGACCTTTTTATACTCCTCTCTTGCTGAAGGCAGAAAGTTCCTCGCTGCCAACTCTGCACCCATCTGCAGTGCCCTTCCTGGGGACAACCAGCCCCAGCCTGAGATGTTGGACTCCCATTTTTGTCTAAACCATTTCTAAAAACCTTTGATAAACCACAGGCCTAAGTGTATATCATTAAGTCACTGCTTTTTTTCTTGATCGTCTGCAGCTGATCTTAAGACAGTTTTTCTACTTATTAATTTTTAAAGAATTGGGATAACTTATTGAGTTGCCACTTAGTAGCACTTCATACTATTTTAGCTTTAATTTCTGTACTTTTAACCATGTGGTTTAATAAAAGTCATTTATTAAATTAATTTATAACTTTTTTTTGCAGTTGTGTTTTGTACAAATATTTATTGACTACCCTTTAAGGCATACGTGTTGAGTGTTGTTAGACAGGTATCAATAGCCACATTTTTAAAAAATTAAAAGCAATAATTTTAATAAAATAGAGCCTTAATAGAAATGACTTTCAACTGACTGAAGCCAAAAGTAGAACAGATCATTTTAAAAAACAACCCCTCATCCCATGCACTGGAGTCTCCAGGGAGCCATTGAGGTAGTAGCGTTAGCCATGTTAATTAATGAATGACTCACTAATTGTTTGTCTCCTATTCTGTGCTGACTTAACCCTGCTGATGGATGATGTTTGGTTAGAGTCAGCCACAACTGTGGAGCTCATGAACTAAACCTGAACCCTGTCCACCGTGAGTCATAGAGGCTTTTCTGCACAAGAAGAACGCTGAGCTGGGCAGGGCTCCTCTGCTCTGCCTGCATTTCCAATAAGTAGAAGAGGACCAGGGGCTCTCCAGGTCTCCCCCCACCCCATTGCCTTCCTGCCCTCTCCAGGTAGAGCAGCCACATCTATACCTCCTCGGCCTCTGTGCCCTTGGCACTCAGCACGTTCCCTCTGTTTCCTTGGTGTCACAAGATCTACCTATACTAAGTCAGACCCTACTCCTCTAACAGGTTAGCATCTCACAGACGCTAAGCCCAGTGTCTCTGTTTCTTATATTTGAAATTTAGTAAGATGGATTTATAGATCTAAGCTCTTGTTGCTGCTATCACTTGCATTTCATAATCTCTTGGCAGATTTTTCCCCCGGTTATATGTGCCAGATTTAAGTATGATATTCATATGTAATATAGGATAGATTAGTTTTGTATGCATTTTCTTTGGACAAGTGGTAAAGTAAAAATGAAAATGGCTACTCTTGTGCAGTGGAGGCTCTGATACCAGTACCTGTAATAACAACAAGAAAAAGTCCTTAGATTCAAGGTGAGAGAGGAGAATGATTGATAGTTCTACCTATGTGTCTGCCTGCCCCATCCTGCTCCTGGGTCGACAAGGCCAGTAAGGGCCCCGATTCCTGGCCTCTCCTTCCTCCTTCCCCTTCCAAGTCATAGAAATCATCCCCAGCCAGAACACTAAGTTGAGTTTTCTTTTAGGGAAGGAATAAAGCAGATCAAGAAGTGGATTTCTATAAGTCTGAGTATTTTGCTAATAAATAGCAAATTCATGTTAACCACAGAGAACATCTGAATAGTGTTTATCAGATGTCAAATACCACTACAGCAGTCAAAAAGCATGTCATTCGTCTCAATTTAACAAGAAACAAAGCGGTCTCCTAAAAGAGTATGCTCTTAGGATGTACAGAATAGAGTGTTGAGATGGGATGCCACCAGGCCTCGCACCCTTCTCTGTGGGGGTATTTGGAGTTAAGATGGCACAAAAGGAGGTGAGAGACAACAGAGGAAGAGGATCAGTCGCTCTTCCCCAAAGGTCCACAATCCGTGTTTCTATCGCACACCCAAACCTTTTGTCTGTGGTCAGTAACTAGAGCTGGTGCCCTCCTGGGAGAAGATGGCTGTGTTCAGGCAGCTGGTGCTTCTTCTGTGGAAGAACTACACTCTGCAGGTGAGTCCAGACCCCAGGGGAAGGGGATGCCCTCGAGAGAGGAGGAGGGAGGGGCCGTCTGTGTGCACTCTGCTTCTGCTTCACAGCCCATTAGCCCATCGAAGTGTGCTGTCATTCCTCTTCTAGAAGCGGAAGGTCCTAGTGACAGTCCTGGAACTCTTCCTGCCATTGCTGTTTTCTGGGATTCTGATTTGGCTTCGCCTGAAGATTCAGTCAGAAAACGTGCCCAACGCCACTATCTACCCCGGCCAGTCCATTCAAGAGCTGCCTCTGTTCTTCACCTTCCCTCCACCGGGAGACACTTGGCAGCTTGCCTACATCCCTTCCCACAGTGATGCCGCCAAGACCGTCACTGAGACGGTGCGAAGGGCACTTGTGATCAACATGAGAGGTGAGCCTCAGTGGAGGCTGTTGACTGCTACTGTTCTCTGTGACGGTGTTTCTGAGGGCTGTGCATTATGGGAGTTGAACCCAGGATATAGGAAACGGCCAGTAAAGGGCCTTGGCCTGTGTCCAGCCTCAGCCTTAACTGTTGGTTGGCTGTGTCATCCAGTGAATCCCTGGATTTCTCTGTGTCCATGTCTCATTGTAAAATGGGGAACCAGGGCCTGGCTACCCAGCCGTCCAGAGCTGTGAGAGAGATCCCCATGGAGGAACATATGTGGCAGCTCTAGCAGAAACAGGCCCTAGAACCACATCTGATGGCTAACAGTGGGAGCAGGACTCCACAGGGACCACTGGGTAGATCCAAGCCATGGGAAGCTCTTTAATGATAAGAACGAGGTACAGTTTGAGTACATGGCTTCAAGAACCTTTCCTGGGATGTGGTTTTGGGAGGGCAGTTCTAAAAACAGTCATTTAGAAAGCCCGATGATGGGGCAACCCCTTCAGGTCCCCTCCCACTGTGGGAGCATCTCTGTCCTCTCAATAAATCCTGCTTTCTCAAAAAAAAAAAGAAAGAAAGAAAAGAAAAAGAAAGCCTGATAACAGAAACTCCCAGGAAACGTATTGGTCATCTTTTCCAGATCTTTGCTTTCAGAATAAAAAATGTTATCCCTTTTTCCTCTCTTCATTTGGGAATATACCTCCCATGGCTTGTTGAAGTCCATGTAGTAACACTCAAAGGAAGTTCCTTGGTCCCTCAATAAACGATGACAGTAAAACACTTTATGTAAAGCGGGACCTGGGTGATAGAGAAAGCTTTTGAGAAACTCTTAGTGTCCACGCCAACTTTTAAAATGCACCATTGTGGTTATAAGAGAGGAGTGGCCCCGGCCTGCAGAGCCCAGTCAAGTTGTGTTATGGGTTTGCATGGCTCGGCCTTGCTGCCAGCCTAACCCGGAGCTGCCAGCTCTGCTCAGAAACCACAGCAAGGGAACTTACTGCCCAGGCTCTGACTGAGCCGTCTTGCCCATCTTTCTGGCAACTGTTCTCTCTGCCAAAGACAAAAGCCCCCTTGAGTCTCAGAAAAGGTTTACAAAGACAGAGAATCTTGTAAGTCTGCCGTATTTTATCTGCTGATAACCTGAAACACCCAGACTTTTCAAGCGTAAGGGATTGGGCAACTGCGACTTCCGTGCTCTCTCCACAGTCCGCGGCTTTCCCTCCGAGAAAGACTTCGAGGACTACATTCGGTATGACAACCACTCTTCCAACGTGCTGGCCGCTGTGGTGTTTGAGCACACCTTCAACCATAGCAAGGAGCCCCTGCCACTGGCGGTGAGACACGGGCCAGGCTGGGCACTAATAGCCCATCAGCAAGGGCCCAGCTTCCTCCCATGTGACTAATTCAACCCACATAAATGATTGCTTCTCCTTAAGCCCCTGCCTGCCTGGGAGCAAATAGCAGTCTCTCCTTTGGGTCTAGTATGACCAACACAGTCCCCACTCTAGGGAGCCTGATGATGTTCCAACCTACCAGGGCAGAACCATTAGAAATGAACCAGCCTGTAGACAGTTGCTCCAGGCCCCCTTTTCATTCTCTTATTTATAAGAGGCATTACTGGTCTACAGGCCAGTGGATAGAGTCAGGCAGGATAGATAGGAAAGAAAGGCTAGATGTGGTGGCTCACACCTGTAATCCCAGCACTTTGGGAGGCTGAGGCGAGAGGATCACTTGAGCCCAGGAGTTCAAGACCAGCCTGGGCAACATAGCGAGACCTCATCTCTATTAAAAAAAAAAAAGAACCATGTGTGGTGGCACACACCTGTAGTCCTAGCTTCTTGGGAGGCTGATGCAGAAGGATCACCTGAGCCCAGGAGGTTGAGGCTGTGATAAGCCGTGATCGTGCCACTGCACTCCAGCCTGGGTGACGGAGTAAGGTCCTGATTCGAAAAGAAAGAAAGAATATATGTGTGTGTGTGTATATAAGTGTATATATATATATATAGAGAGAGAGAGAGAGAGAGAGAAAGAAAAAAATTAGCAAATATTTGGGACTTAATTTCATCTAGCATTGTGTTGCCAGCCCACTACAGGACCCGACCACTCTCTGGCAAC
>CAUYQG010059782.1:0-10464 GCA_963574415.1 Tarsius wallacei | reverse complement strand
GCATGTAACGCAGTTTTCAACTTCCAGTCAGTTCTGATTTATTGGGAGTGGTTTGCAGTGTGCTGAGTTAAGCAATCTGAGATTGAGTGGGAAGGTATGTTAATATTGATTGGCACAGCCTGTCAATAGTACCCCAGTGCAGAGTGACAGCTTTCAAATGACATGCATTCCATTCTTTCCCTAGAACCTAATCATGTTACAGTTCTGCCTTATAGTGGTGGAATAACGTAATGGTTAAGAATACAGATTTAAGCCGGGCTCGGTGGCTCAGCCTGTAATCCTGCGCCTTTGGGAGGCCGAGGTGAGTGGATTGCCTGAGGGTTCGAGACCCGCCTGGGCAAGCGAGACCTCATTTCTACAATAAATCAAAAAATTAGCCGGGCGTGGTAGCGTGCGCCTGTAGTTCCAGCTACTTGGAAGGCTGAGGCGGAAGGATCGCCGGAGCCCAGCAGGTCGAGGCTGCTGTGGCTGGGAGCAGCCACCGCACTCCAGTCTGGGCGATGGAGTGAGACTCCAACTCAAAAAAAAAAAAAACACCACAGGAGATACTCACTGCACACCTATCAGAGTTGTTAAAAAAGAAAAACAAATAAATACTGACAGTGTGGAATGTTGGTAACATTGCAAGAAAATAGGGGCTGTCGTTCACTGCTGATCAGAATGCAAAATAGGTACAGAGAGACAGAGACAGAGACAGAGACAGAGACAGAGAGAGAGAGAGAGAGAGAGAAAGGGTGTGAAAAATGTATATACATTTTAAGAAAGAAAAAAGAGTGTATTAAAATTGCAGTACTCAGTATATACCAATAGATGAATACAAGTCATGTTTGACTTCTGCAATTACAGGAGGTGCTCAAAATGGTTACCATCAGCGTCCAGATACTTCTGATGATGGCAAACTAAAAGTAATACATAGGTAACATCTCTTAAAATATGTACACACTTTTTGGCACTCCCAGTATGTATAAAGTTAAACATATAGTTACCATATATGACCTAGCAATCCCATTCCCACTGAATGATGCAACAATATGAATGGATCTTAAATGTGTTTTGTTAAATGAAAGAAGACAGACCCAAAAGAATGGATGCTGTATCATTTTCATTTATATGACATTCTGAAAAAGGCAACTGTGTAGTGAAAAACAGAACGATTGTTGCCAGAAGTTGAGACAGAAAGGTCCAAAATGACCACTCAGTGATGCCAGGATGACATGTATGTTTTTGCAAATGTATCTACCTGTACTATAAACGTGTAAACTAACCTCCCTGAAGGAGTTGGGAGAAAGAAGAGCTGATCTAAGTAATTCTGGAAGACGGTGTTTTGATGGAACATTGTAAAATGAAAGAAAATGAATTGTACATGAACACCGCATGGGTCAGTACAGTAATTCTAAAACTACTTTTCATGTAGTCTAGGATTGAGCTAATAAGTATATAAATTGTAGAAAGAAGTTACAGATAAGCAAAGGGGGAAAGCTAGAATGAACCCCACGATGCTGAAGCAGACTTACGTAAGTATGAAATTATTATGTTTAAATCTACACACACACACACACACACACACACACACACACACAGAGGTAGATGAACTGTGATGTTATAGGTGTGTGCACACAGGTATTCAGGTTAGTATACATAAATGTATTTCCTAGTTCAGGGAACTAAGCTCAGTCTACTGAATTGAATGAAAAGCAACAACACTGAAAGCAAACTCAGCAGCCAGATCTTGGTCTCTAAAGATCATTCTTCTATAAAAGTTTCCAGGGTTCCATAGAGAAATGGATGCTTCTAGGACTGGGGCAGAGGAAAGACAAGGAGAGTGTCTTGTAGCACCAGAAAGTGAGGCAATACTTAAATAAACAAGAAAGGGAGTATGCCAGAAGGGCTCAGGGTGTCTTGTAGCACCAGAAAGTGAGGCAATACTTAAATAAACAAGAAAGGGAGTATGCCAGAAGGGCTCAGGGGCCAGTCTGAAAAATCCCCCAAAGGCCAAAGCTGGAATAATTTAAGCAATAAAATAATGACAATATTATCTATAACTCTAAGAATAAAGTAAATATCAATGTGTCGATTCTTATAGTAATAAGTGATTGGATTAGTGAGTAAATATAGAAACAAAGGAATCTTCCTTAAAGAAGAATTATAAATCAAAAGGTAAAAAAATGATGAAAATAGAAAATCATCCCCGAAACACTGTAAGAATATTTGCTGCAGGGAAAATGAACGCATGAACACTAAAAATAGTGGGTTGACTCTGAGTAGGGATGGGATATTTGCTTAGCCTCAATATATCTCCCCAAAGTATTTATGAATTATTGTGGTGGCTTTAACATACGTCATAAATCCTTTGATCTGTCTCCCTTCAGGCGGTAGAGGTTAATTATCCCACCATTGAGTGTGGACTGGATTTAGTGATTCACTTCCAATGAATAGAGTTTGAAAGGAAAACAAAACAATAAGTAATCTTTCACCCGAGAACCCGGCCAATATCACCTCAACTAAATGATTGAGGTTAACATCACCAGTAATAAGTTATGTTGGTATCACATAAACCATGATATAAAGTCATTAGAAGGCCACTTGGCAGCTGTGGTATTTTCCCTGAAAATCAATAATTCCAGTCTAATTCTGAGAAAAATATCAAACTCAAAACAAGGGATAGTTTGCAAAAAAATACCTAAGCAGTACTGTTAAAAAAAATGTCAAGGTTATGAAAATACTGAGGAAAGATTGTTGTAGATTGGAAAAGACTGAAGTGGGTATCACAACTAAATGTAACATGGTATTCTGAGTTGCATCCTGGGATATTAAAAAAATATATATCAGTAGAAAAAAATAAGTAGAATCTGAATAGAATCTATAATTTAGTTAACAGTATCTAACCAATTTTAATACTTAAGTTTCAAAATGTCTGTCATCATTATGTAATATGTTCACATAAGGGAAGCTAGGCAAAGGGTAGATGGAAACTACCCATATGACTCATACATCTAAAATTATTTCAAAATAATTTTTCAAAACAAAAGAAAAAATCCAGGATTTGCACTAGAAACATTGCCTATTAACAAGTAGCAGAAAATCCCTTCATACAGCTGATTTAAAGTCTTGTTATACAATATATAAGTGTATTTTAAAGCACATTATATAGAGTGACTTGTCATGCAGACCAGGGAAAGTAATCAGCAAATATTTGGCAGTAAAACATCCTCAGGCAATGATCTTGTCTTCCATATGGAGAGAGAAACAAGCCTTTCTTCAGTTTAGAAAATAAATATCTTATGTTTCCTGGCATGACTAAATATATGAGCAGATAAACTCTAATTTGTCCAATATTTGGCTTTTGCCAACCCATGTAAAAATGAGTTCCTTCCTCATCCATAAAAAATAAATAGCTAGTCATTAGCAAAAGACCTCATTTACAGCATAAGACAACCTTTGGACATCAAAGGCTCTGAATTCAAGTTAAATGACAGAATGGTGACAGAGTTCCCAATTCTAAAGGAACTGGCTGAGGCCCTGAAGTCAATGACAAGTTTTAGGAAAACAACCTATCAGTACTTAAAATATAGAGTCCAGTAAAATATGAACGGGGGTAGCTTATATCTAGCAGCTTGAAGTAAGTGAAAAATATCCCCCATTACACCTAGATATGCGTATGATCATATCTTGTGTAAGATGATCCATTCATATATATATTCTAGCCTCAAAAATATCACCTAGAAATCGGCACACTCATGAGAGACACTGAAACACAAGGATCTTTCGGAAACAAAGGACAATGACACAATAGAAGTTTACTTTTAGATTGTATTTCTATTTATCCTAGGAGAAAATGTAAAACTACAAAATGAAGACAAATACGCCCATTTTCCCTCTCACTACTTTAACCCTGAATTCAAATTGTAAATATATGATATAATTAGAGAGAAAATACAAATTCCATTTTTTACTAAAGTAATGGAAAATAAATCCTAAGATGCTGAGATCTTGGCTAAGTTAATAATGATGCAAGACAACATTAGCCATTTCTTGAAGGGGAAGGCATTGGTCCAGATTTCTGGTATCCCCAAAGGCAAACTCTATACTTGTGTCTCTTTAAGATGGTTTTCTCAGGAATCCAAAATTTTGGGGGGACTATAAATAAAGGGACAGTACCATAGATCTGGCAGTAAAGAACAAAGTAAAGAAATACTTTGCATTTTCATAAATGAGCTGTTTCTCTCCCTTAAAACTAGAATTAAGATTTTAGAAACTATCTCCTTCCATTGAGTAGCTATACCTGTGTGCATACAACCAATGTGCTAAAAGAAAACGGGTACCTCACCAAAAATCCTATATAACATGCAGGCCACAGTAAGAGTGATACATTCAGAACATTACTGCTAAGAAAGCAACAAATTCATATTCAGTGAGAATAAGCTCTGCTCCATGTAAAGCACATTTTAGGAGTTTTATAAGTAGTATTGCATTTAATCTTCAAAATAACCGAAACCAATAAGCTACTCTCTTACAGATGAGGAAACAAACTGAAATCCAGCAGTCAAGTTCCTCTTTATCCAACACTTCTGTCAGTCTAAATAAATGCTCGTTGCCTAGGTTTACATGAGATAATTCACAACACCAAAAATAGACATAAGGGCTATTATAGCTTCTCTATACAACTTAAAGTGTTTTTTTGTTTTCTTCAGAACTGGACGACAAATGATCACACACAATTGGGTGAGACATTGTGCTGGAAAATGTGGAAAATACAAAGAAAAATAACATTTTTTTGTCTAACCTCTAAGTGTTTTAAGATCTTTTGAGGGAAAGTAAGGTGAAAACACAAAAGGATAAATATGAATACATTTTACAAACATTTTTTAAGACCACATCTAATAAATCCCCTAAGAAGGGATTAATGCATGATGTATTATAAAATGAATTGCATCAGGTGAGTAGTAAAGAGTGGAAGAAGTATTTATTCAATCATTGTTTCAGCACAGAGACAGGTTGTTTCTGTTACTCGCAGTGACTGGCCTGTCCTGGATGCATAGGCCTTGATGGGTCCTGGAGTGGTAGCACACCTGCCCACCACACCTCTGACTTCCTTACCTCCACACTTCATTCTGGAGACTAACTAGAACAATGCTCCGGTCTGTGCACTGTACGTGCGTGACCAGTCCACCCCCAAGTAAATAAATGCAGACACTGCAAATTAACATTGAAAGACTTCTGTCCTTGACCCCGTCCTTTTTGAGAGGATAATGTTATGTGGATTGTCATAACATGCTTGGACTTGGCTTGGTGAATATCTTTGTTCTTTTCATTCCGTTTTGTAATGATTTATTTTTGTGAGATTTTGTTAAAGTATTAATACCAGTCTACAGCCAGTCAGAAATAAAAACCTAAATAAGTAACTGGTCCTTCGCTCCAGATGGTTTGAGAAAGATCACACTGGGGTTCTTGGCCATCAGAAGAGGAGGTTGTCTTCAAAGGACAAAGTACTGAGAAAATCACAAGCTGCAAATTGGCCTCAGGTCTCCTGATGGTCAGTAGGTAACAAGCTGGTTGCCTTCAAAGAGGGACCTTCCCAGGATGGTACTGAGGTAGGACTTCAGTGATGCTTCTAATTGCTCTTTGCTGCATGACCTCTCTTTCTGTCCTCCTCCTCCAGCTCACAGAACATTAACCCGTCTGGGCAGAGGGAAACTCATTTCCAGATGTCTGTCCATTTCTTTCTTCCTTAGACCTGAGTCATCAGGAATTATAATGAAGGACTAAGAACTGATACTTCAATTTCTGGCTCTACAATGACAGTCATGGAAGTGGGGAGAGTCTGAGCTTACAAATGAAGAAAATAATCAAAGCTGATAGAAGACATCACATTTAGTAATTAGTACTTAGGAACATTCCACTAAAAACAAAACAATAATTTCCGTGGTAGATTAATTCAGGCTGAGTTTCATAGAGGAAATTAACTGGGGATAGAAAAAAAAAGAAAGTTGTTGATTGTGTAAAAAGAGAAAGAACATTCTCTAGGATGACCAAAGTCTGGAAACTAGGAAAAAAAATACTTAATAAATCATGGATTCACATTATGGAATAATACACAAGCTTAATGACAATACATGGTATGTTCAATGTGTTGTCCCTCGTTAGAAACATGTGTGGCTCATTGCTGTGCTAGGGGAAACTGCAATCGTGTGATGTGTTAGGACATTTCCACGGGTCCCCGCGTGCCTATCTGTGAGTGATTCTCTTCACTGAATAAAACTGGGCCTGTCGTATTGCTGTGTGGAACTTACCAGAAGCATTCAGTCAGACCTGGCAAACCAGCTACCCATTCCATGTGGCCACATCATCCTATCCAGCGCTGGAAAATTATCATTCAGAGTCACTCACAACCAGAAATGCTGAATGGTGTGTCAATCTGTTTACATCACGTGAGGTGACTTTCACCTAGCCTAGGTCATCAAACATGGTCAAATATGTTCCAAATCTCCTATGCCTGTAGACCTTGTGACCACTCTATAAGTTAGCAGAATGCCATAAGCTAAATCACTGAGCCTGAATACTTAGAAGGAAGAAACAATGGGTTGTGAAGGTTGGACTTAAACTTTGATAATAGGCTGGATAGAATAAAGTCATATCCTATAACAATGGGAAGCAATTGAAGATTTCTGAGCAAGGAAGTAGGATGTTAAAAGCCATGTTTTGAAAGTGGGGTAGAGTCAGAAAACATGGAGAGAAATTAGCCGGCTTGTCTGACATGGACATGGAGTGAGTCAGCACCAGAGGGAGGCAATGAAAATTTTAATAAAAGCCAAAGGTTTCAGAGCACTTGAAAGCTAAGCTCAGTGGCTCACTGGATTGTTTGAAAGGGAAGAATGAAGGCAACTCTCAGGTGTTGAGCCTGACAAAGTGATGACACTGTTATTAAGACTGGGCAAGAAGGGTGAGGAGCAGTTGGGGGTGTAAGGGGGAACGGCCGTTCCCTTGGGTGCACCAAGCTTAGAGTTCAGCACTCCATCAAATATGGCGTTCAATCGCCAGCTGAAAATATGACACTTAAGCTCAGGAGACAGGAAAGCAAATCTTTGAAAGTTATCCATTATACATTTCTGATAATAATGACTGGAAATCTACAGTCTACGACAACAACCAACCTTTCAATTTAGCAAATCTCTTCATGGAATTAGCACTCCTCTACCAGAACAAAGAACATTGTTGAAAAAAACCTCTTGAGATTTTTTTTTTTATTTTCCCTGAAGCCAATGGGCCTCTACAAAACCCACAGCTCCAAAAAGTGTTAGTACTCTGAGCAAGAATCTTCTTAAGGAAAATAAATAAATAAATAAATAAATGAGTCATTATTAAATTTTTGCTCCAGGGTTTGCAACACCTGCGGCTTGCCACAATGTGTTGCTTTGTTATAACAGCCTCAGACTTGTGAAGTGATTTATCTCGAAATTGAGTTAGTCTTTAGAGAGTTTCGAAAAGAATTCTATTACTTATCTCTGAAGCAAAATGAATGTGAAAAAAATTGGGAATATCAAAAGCAGAAAAATAAAGTAGAATAAATACCAAGCATGTACTTACTATCAATACAGGAAGTAGAATTTCTCTGTTATCTTTTGCTTCTTTTATTATTTTATTTTATTTTTATTTTTTTGAGTTGGAGTCTCACTCTGTCACCCAGGCTGGAATGCCTGGTACATTCAAGCGTTGACATGCTGGGCTCTGGCGATCCTTCTGCCTCAGCCTTCCAAGTAGCTGGAACTACAGGCACGCACTACCATGCCTGGCTAATTTTTTTATTTATTGTAGAGACGAGGTCTCACCAAGTTGCCCAGGCTGGTCTCCAAACTGCGGATCAAGCAATCCACTTGCCTCGGCCTCCCAAACTGCTGGGATGACAGGCTGAGCCACCAAGCCCGGCCATCTTTTGCTTCCTAACAAATATTTCAATAAAACAGAAACCCTTAACTACTTTGAATCAGGACCATAAAAACTACTTTGAATTAGGATCATCGGATCTAAAATCAGATGCTTAGAATGATTAATATTTGATGGCCCTTCCAAGCACATCAGCTTCCAAAGTACGATTGATAAGTCTGAAATAGGATGGGTTTCAAAAGTGTGTTTAATACCCCTTAAATACAAATGACTTCATGGTCTGCAACTCTGTACTGAATTTACCATTTCAGGAAACTTTGCAAATGCAGGTATTTCACGCTTCCCAGGTATACTCAAAAGTAATAGGAAGGGCTGAAAACGTTCTAGGCACATGTATTATTTTTAGGAAAATTTTTTAATACTTTTTTTTTTTTTTTTAGCTTATTTGTTATACAACTTGGGCTGGCATGTAACCAGTCAAATAAGCCAGTCAGTAAAGATCACTGCATCTGCCCAGGTCTCAATACTAGCTGTGAATTCTGAAATTTGTGCTGGAACAGCTGGGGCCTTTGCATAACCTAGTTCCAAATAGCCTACCTGATTCCTTTAAAGTTGTTCGCATTTGCCTCAGAATTGCCAGAGAAAAGAGGGAATGGTCTCCGCATGAACAGAACATCTATGTTCTAGAAGTCTCAATTTGTTGGCAAACTATAAATACTGTATTGTGCCTTCTAAGAGACTGAGATTCCAGAATTTGGGGAGAAAGTCCAAATAATAAATAGATTAATTCCAGGAGCTTTATTATATCTTTCTTTGCATTCAGACTACTCGTATAAATTTTTTTGACTATAGAGATGTCACAGTAAAAACAGAGGTGAAGGCATGGTAGTTCAGACCTGTTAATCCCAGTGCTTTGGGAGGCTCAGGCAGGAAGAATGCTTGAGCCCGGGAGTTCAAGATCCACCTGAGCAACATAGCAAGACCCTTGTCTCTACAAAAAATAAAAAATTAGCCAGGCATGGTGGCACACACCTGTAGCCCCAGCTACTTGGGGAAGGCTGAGGCAGAAGGATCGCCTGAGCCTAGGAGAACTGTGGTGAGCCATGATTATGCCACTGCCCTCCAGCCTGGATGACAGAGTGAGACTCCAACTCAAAAGAGGGGTGGTGAAGGAGGAGGAAGGGGGAAAGAGAGTTAAACTAACATATTGCTTTATTTCACTGCCATTTTGGTCTCAACAGTCCTATCCCACGACACAAGAACCAGGGGCTGGTCCAGCTGCAATTCCTGCTTTCCAAGGAAAGCATATGGCTGGATTCACTGCAGAATATTCCACACCCCAGTGTGTCCTCAAATATTTAGAGGCAGTACAATTGACTCAGCTATTTGACTTCTCAAAGACAGGATAAGCAAAGAAACAAAAATTAAAGTAAGAGCACATTTCCCCTTTTATTCTCCCTAATCAGAATCTTAAAGCTGCCTGAATAAAGCATTTTAATTTTTAAATGGCAAATTTGTTTCAGATTCCACAGTTTGCCACAATGGACAATAGATGGATGTGAGCTGTAAAACTATGAAGAATTTCATGAAAACTGCAGAGGAAAATGGTTCAGCAGATTGGTTTATTTTTTCTTTCTCTTTTAAGTCTATGTGAAAAATATTTAGTCTCACCCATTTTATCAGGCAGGATGATAAACTTCCCCAGTCTGTCACAAATTGGAAGGAATTGTTATTGAACTTGACATGAAGAACCAGTCTAATCAAGTAATAATCACTCTGAATTATTTCCAGGAAAATCCAAAGTGCTTTAGAAGAGGTATCATGACTCAATCTGAGCTTCTTACAAAGAGAGAAGTCTCGGTCCCAGCCAATCTCAGTGACAGTGACAGAGCCATGAAGCCAGCCGACTGCTACTTTTTACTTCCTAGACGCACAGCATTTGGCCAGGAAACTGGAACATCGTAATAGATCCTTGGATCCGGTTCACAAAACCACAGATAATGAGGAAATGCTTTAAATGAGAGATTTTATTCAAGCATTTGATGACAATTATTTTAATGGTTCACACAAGAAAAAAATGTATTTCTTTTCAATCGAACTCTCTGTCTTTCTCTAGACTATCTCTCAACTGGATCCATGCCTTTCTATAACCAATAGCAAAATTATTTTTCAAACCTTAATCTTTGTACAGAAGGACTGTAAGTGGTTTTTTTTGTTGTTTTTTTATTTTTTTTGCTTACGTCTGTCTATTCTGAAGCATGTTACCTACCACAGCCCAAATAACTTTCCTAATGTATTATAAACACCTTCCTTGATATCAAAAAGTATAAATTATGTCACTATTTGTAGGTGGCCTTCAAAAACTTCAGAGATACCTTTGGTAAAGGAAAATCCATCAACAAGTTGAAACATACCCATAACCATACTGATGCTTTTTTTTTTTTTTTTTTTTTTGAGTTGGAGTCTCACTCAGTTGCCCAGACTGGAGTGCAGTGGCCGCTCCCGGCCACCGCAGCCTCGACCTGCTGGGCTCCAGCGATCCTTCCGCCTCAGCCTTCCAAGAGCTGGAACTACAGGCGCGCG
>CAUYQG010059777.1:0-46342 GCA_963574415.1 Tarsius wallacei | reverse complement strand
TTGATTTATCGTAGAGATGAGGTTTCTCCTGCCCAGGCTGGTCTCGAACCCGCGGGCTCAGGCAATCCACTCACCTCAGCCTCCCAAGGCGCGGGATTACAGGCTGAGCCACCGAGCCTGGCTGACACCATGTCTTTTATTGGTAGACAATAAAAGGTATAATAGCTTTAAAGTAACTTTTTCTTTCCTTACAGGAAATATACAGACATGCTCATATCATTGCAGTATACCTCCTTCCCTTCAATGTGGCAATATTCCCTGAGATGCTGTGGGCATTTTATCTGATCCTTCGGCTCACATGTCTTATTGAACAAACTCAAGTATTTGCTGTTTCCTGGTCATTAGGTTCAATAAATGTAACACCATTCATGTAAGGCTCAATGTGAATTCTGTGATATGACAACAATAAAGTATTTGAGGAATACACTGTGGCAGAGAGAAAGATGTTATACGCCTGAGGCAAAGCTATGTAATTTTAGTTCTAGGAAAAAACAAAGGATTTCTCACTGTCCTTGAAAACTGCTACAAAGAAGAAGGTTTTGTCAGTTTGATGGTTGTACATGAGGTTCCAGGGACTATATTGAAGGTTTTAGTAAAGACACTAAACTTAATCAGGCAAAGTAACCTCCTGCTTAAATTTAATATAATCCACAGTGAATCATGCCCTTCTGCCTGCCATGTAGGCCGAACAGATACTATAATAAATAAGTGATGTCACCACTCCTGTATCTTCTCATCTTTGATAGAGATGATCATCTCTACCCATCTCAGCCTCCAGGGATGTGTTAATGTGTTATTGTTTCAGAATCTTCCATTTGCTCGTTCTAAAACAGTCATCCTCCACCCATATGTGAGACAGCAATTGGCATAGTTAAGCCAATTGCTTAATAAGTCCACGGAAATGCAATGTGAACTAAAGACCAAAATTCTATTTGTCACCTGACAAGTATAAGCCTTTCCTTTACCCAGTGGAGCAAAGGGATGTTTTGAGTCCTCAGAAATTCAGTTCAATACCAGCGTACCACATTTATAAACTGGCTTAAGTCTGGAAACCTAAAATTTGACTAAAATTTGGACTCAATGATGAGAAAATACAACTTTTTATTTTTCTGACTTTAGTCATTTTTCTGGTCACCAAATCTAGAGATTTTCCTACTACGTAGATAAAGTAAAATTCTAATAGGCTCTTTAGCTGTTTTATTGCTAGACATGTTACAGTTTGAACAACACTTAGCTGCTAACCCTTGACACCAATACATCAAGAGACAGGGAACTGGTTGAAAGAAGTTTACTTCTGAATTCAAATCCAGGAAGCAGAGCCAGGCTCCTGGTCTTTCTGAAGAGGTTCCACTCACCCTTCAGTTTTACAGGCTGCTTTTATAAATTCAGGGTTGTTGGTACCTATGCATTGACTACATGACTGGCAGAGCATTGTATAGAACTTAAGTTACAGCTGCATGTTATCAGTAATGACTTTTATGTTCCACAATTCCTGGCTTTGGTTGCCAGAGGTATCTTATAGCTTCTTATCAGTAATAATAGGCAGAAGTGTTACTCAAGCTTGCCATAGGATAAAGGGAGTTAGCAAGCCCTACGACATTGTACATTACTACATGTTGTTATATACAAAAGTTATACAAATCAGAAGACTTACAATTACATTGATACAAAAGTTTTACAAATCTCAAGACTTATTATTACTTTGATACTATATTATTAAACCCTATGACTACTAAGAAAAGAGAGAATATGGGGATTTACATATCTCAGTTAATTGGGCACAGTCTTCAGGGAAGTTAAGGATTCTTTGAAGTTATTTACTGAAAGTGCATAGGAGATAAGGGGAAGGGATTCTTTTATTAATTCTCAGGAATATGGGTATGTACAAGCCCGCTTGAACACTTGTCATGCCCCTCTGGGGTTGTGGCAATATGGACAAGTAATAGCGGGTCTTCGTATCAGGCACATATTGATCAACAAGCCATTGTCAATTATTCCTGAGGATAAAAACATTCTGCCTACTACATTATTTCCACTATCCTTTGTAGTAAATGGTTCCACTATGTTTTTGGTATTTGTATCATGCCTTTTGGCATCTGCAACATCAGTATCCCATCATTCTCTGAAATCAGGAACTCTATCTCAATTGTAATATCACTCAACATGATATCTCACCTATAGAAGACATCCACCAGAGTTATTTGTGGAGAAACTAACACTGCCCTCCCTAATGTATCTCTCAATATCTTGCTGAATAAAGTGTCTTAGTACTTTTGAAGAAGGGATGCAGGTAACACATAAAGCTGCTCCAATAGTTCTATATCCCAATACTTTGGATTCCTTTTTGTACATTATACAATAAAAAAATATGATATCTCAAATTATTGAATATATATACCATCATTTAGTTCAAATTTTTATCAATCAATTTGTTAGAGCCCCTTCTAGCTAAGTTAAACACACTAAATCTAGCATGAAGGTTAAACTTGTTTTGTCTATAAGTTTGTCTTGGTCCTGTAATCTTATTTTCAGTTAGGATCCTTAGAATTCATTTGCACACATATTTCCCAGGTTTTTGCTAAAATAATAAATTAGTAAAACCTGGAAATTTTTTGGTGTAAAAGCTGTTTCCTCCCATGTGTGACTTTTTACTTCTCTTCTTGAGCATATTAATATATAACCATTGTTATCGATTTAGAGGTAACAAAGGTTTGTTGGGATTTGTTTGTTGTTTGTGAAGAAAGTAAGTATAGCCTCATAAGACAGTCATGGCCAGGAGTTTTTAAACAAGGAATGTTTGCCTGCTCAGACTTGAGAAGGCAGGTTACTCTCATTTACAAAGAAGGCTCAGTGTGACTACAGATTTCATTGTTCTCAGTTTCCTTTGAGTCCACACAAATATTGTTATTCCACATCTCCACATTGTTATTCCACATTTCTCTAAATCAATTAACCTAACTTTTACATGAAAGAATTGACGAGGGTTGGGAATTCAACTTAAACAAACTGCAGAAAGCAACTACCACCAGAAAATCTGGAGAAAGATAAGAAAAGAGGTTGCAGATACTAAAAACTAGTCTGGATAATAAGTTTCTTGGAGATGAGACCCATTTTCTAAAGAAAAGATGCTATTTAGCTGATGCCTCAGGAGCTTAAAGGAGGATTCTTTCAATTTAAGTAAAATAAACTAAAAGGAAAAGTATAAATTTCTTTGAGCTAAGTGGCAATAAAAAATTTCTATGGCAAATATGTGAAATGCATCTAAAGAGATATTTTGGCAAAAAAAATTATAGCTTTGAATGTTTTCTCAGAAAATAAAATCTGTATGAGCTAACTTTGAAGCCAAGAAGCTAGTAAAAGAATAACAAAGCAAACTCAAAGAATAAAAAATTAAGAAAATAATAATGCGAAGGGAAGAAATTAATTACATAGTGGTGCTGAAAGATAGTAAGTACATTTTTAAAGCAGAAAATATGAGATGTCTAATTAAAAAAGAAAAAAGAAAAATCAACATCAAGAAAAAAGAAAAAATTAAATGGTAGTCAAAAATCATCTTTGGGACATCAAAACAATTTACCAGCTAAATTAATAACACCATGAATAAATAGGAATTAATAAGAAACAAAATGAAGCAAGCAGCTTAATACGTTTTTAAAATATTTAAGTATTTCTGCACTGTATTTAAAATTTCCTCATTTTAAAAAATAAATGACAGATCATTGAGTGGATTTAAATACATGCATTAAAGTAGGATAAAAAGAGGCCGGGTATGGTGGCTTATGCCTATTATCCCAGCATTTTGGAAGGCTGAGGTGAGAGGATTGCCTGAGATCAGGGGTCTGAAACCAGCCTGTGCAAGTTGGCGAGATCTCATCTCAACAATTAAAAAAAAATTAGCTGGGCATGGTGGCATGTGCCTGAGGTTTCAGTTACTTGGAATGCTGAGGCGGAAGGATCGCCTGAGCCCAGAAGGTTGAGGCTGTGGTGGTCAGGAGTGTGCCACCGCCCTCCAGCCTGGGTGACAGAATGAGACTCCAACTCAAAAAAAAAAAAAGTAGGATAAAAAATAGGAGTGATTGAGAGGGACAGAATTATGAAATAAGGATGAAGGGACCAAAAACACATAAAAATAAAATTTGGAAAGTGACCAATACAGATAAAAATATATGTATCAAAGAATGTGATAGATTATATGTATTTTAATTCAGCATCCTTTTGGTCTAATAAAAAGATAAAGACATAAAAGTCAGTATAATAGAAAAGCACGCCAGCATTGGCAGATACATATAACAAAATTATAAAAACAACTAATAAATAAAAGCTAACTTTTACTCATTGCTATGTGTATAGAGTTGTTCTAGTCACTTTCTAATCATATGCTTAATTCCTTGAATAGAGTATTATTAATATCCACATTTCCAGGGAAGAAAAGGTGAATAGAGTGATTAAGTAACATGTTGCATATTATACATCAGAAAAGTGGCAGAAGTAGGTGTCTAGCCTGATTAATTTGATCTCAGATCCTAAATTTTGAACACTTCTGTCACATGTTAGGTGGTTATAATGGGATTCCTGGTCAATTACATTACTGAATTTTTCTAGTAAAAAAGCATATATAAAATTTAATTTTCTTTATCCTTTCTTGTTCTATAGTTATAGAGTTAGACTTAGAGAAAACAAACAAACACAGAAACAGTAGCTTTAAAGCAATTAGTAAGAGATGATATGGAAAAAAATGTAAAGATTCTTCTTTCTACTCAAACACAGCAGCTTCTTTTTTAATTTAGATTAAAATGCTGCTTTTTTAAAAAACATAAACTGTAACCATTTTGCACCTTTTCTACTTATATTCCAGAAAAGTAAGTACAAAAGTGCTGACACAATCTTTTTATTTTTTATTATTATTTTTCATCTTTTGAAACATACTATTATATGAGTCAACACTATAGGTTTTAGAAGATTCAAAGGAAATGAAAAAAATGAACTAAATACCATTTCAGAGGCCTCTTGAGACATTTTAGAATTAAGACCAACCCCCAAAACCCATCTATAGTCATTACCTCCATCGCCTGCTGTTAAAACAAGCCCACCATCTTTCTTCTTTTCTTCACTGCCCTAAAGAGATTGTCATTACTGCATTTTATATTCCCTGCTTCCTTTTTTTGTTATGACTTTGAAATATAGAAAGGAAATAATCTACCCCTTTTGACACCCTAGAAAGTCATAACAGGCTCTATTGTTGAGCCAATTTGGAAAAACAAAGACACATCACCTCTTTTACTGACTGTTCCTACATCATACAACAGTTAATTGCCATAAACAAATACACCTCTAAAAAGTGGACATGAAAATGCAGCAGAAAAATGAAAGGAAAATAAAAAGAAATATATAAGGATTACATACTCTGTCCCTTGGGGAGAATTTTTTTGCCCTTATATACTCTCTAATGCCTGGTAAGTTGCCTTGTCAGATGTGTGGATTACATAATTAGTTACTGATAAAAATTGAGTTAAAATACTGTAGGGTGAATTCACTAAATTAATCTTTCCTAGCCGGGCTCAGTGACTCAGCCTGTAATCCCGCGCTTTGGGAGGCTGAGGTGAGTGGATTGCCTGAGCCTGCGGGTTCAAGACTCACCTGGGCAACTTGGCGAGACCTCATCTCTACAATAAATAAAAAAATTAGCCGGGTGTGGTAGCGTGCACCTGTAGTTCCAGCTACTCGGAAGGCTGAGACGGAAGGATTGCTGGAGCCCAGCAGGTCGAAGCTGCGTTGGCTGGAAGTAGCCACTGTACTCCAATCTGGGCGACAGAGTGAGACTCCAACTCAAAAAAAAAAAAAATTAATCTTTTCTTATAATCTACGAATGTTTCTCAGTTTATCATGGGGTTGCTTCCTGATGAACCTACTGTAAGTTGAAAATGCATTTAATATACCCCATCACACATTATAGCTTAGCCTAGCTTACTTTAAATATGCTCAGAACACTTTAAGTACAGTATTCTATAAATCACATGAGAATTTAGTACTTTGCTCTAAAAAGATTTTATGTTAGATAAGTTGGCCCAACATCATGACAGAGTATTGCACTTTGTAATGCTACCTTGGGAAGAGGTCAAATTTTAAAATTTGGAGTTAAGGCTCTTATTGATGGCATATGCTTTCACACCATCATAGTCAAAAAGTCTTAAGTCAAACTATAATCAGTGTGAACTATCTGTATTTCTTTTATGTGGGATGAGTGTGTAGAAGATTTGAGCTATTAAGTTAACATGTATTATTTTTATCTTCTGTGATTTCCACACTTAAACTCATATGTATTCAATCCCTTCAACTTCTACCTGGGTGTTTAGTTTACCCTATATTTTTGCATATTTGAAACAAGTTGTACAAAAAAATTTGGTTGCCAGGCATAGTGGCTCACAGCTATAATCTCAGCACTTTGAAAGGCTGAGGTGAAGAATTGCCTGAGCCCATGGATTCGAGACCAGCCTGGGCAAATTGGTGTGACTTCATCTCTACAATAAATCAAAAAATTAACTGGGAATGGTGGTGCATGCCTGTAGTTCCAGCTATTTGGAAGACTGAGGCAGAAGAATTGCCTGAATCATGTAGGTCAAGGCTGCAGTGGCTGTCAACGTGCCACTGCACTCCAGCCTGGGTGACAGAGTGAAACTACAACTCAAAAAGAAAAAAAATTTAACTGTGGACCACCTCTGGCAGATGCACCCCCAGACCAGTCAAGCAACTTTGTGCCTATATCCTGAGCCTGTGAAGCAGCCTTTCAGGATTCTCTTGGTAGGCAAGCTCCCAGATGAATCAAGCAGCTACCCCTCTGTGCTCCAAACCTGAGAAACAACTTCATGGATTACCCCAGCACACGCATCCCCAGGTCAGAAAAGCAGCACTGCATCTATAATCCATGCTTGAGAAAAACTCCCAGAGCAACTCTAGGTAAATATGCCCAGGCTGGCCAATGTCCTATGTGATCACATTCAGAACCCAAGAAACAGCTCCTTGGGCTGTACTTATCAAGCTCACCCTGACATAGCCATGCAACGGAGTTTCTGTGCTCTTGACCAGAGTAACAACCCTAAGGTCCCAAATCCAGCAATTCAGATCTCAAATTAGCCAGCCCACAATGTGCATGCATGTGCCACTGATTTGAAAATAGCCCAGTGACTCCACTCCCAATAAAACCATGCTACCACCACTAAAATCTCTCAGCCTAGGCCACTGAAACCCTCACAAATGTCACTAGTGTAGATTACAGCTAAAGAGACTACAAAGAAACCATATTACTGCATGCAACCAAAGCCAAAACACCCCAACAAACTGAAACCCAAAGACCCATTCAAATGAATAAATATAAATCAACTTTTTACTAGATATGTATAAATCAACCTAGAAACATACCACACATGAAACTAATAGGAAACATGACACTTCCAAAGGGAAACAATACATTTCCAGTAACAAACCCTGATTATATGGAAATATATAAAATGTCTGAAAAAGAATTCAAAAAATTTTAAAGTAACTCAGTGAAATATAAGAGAATTCATGACTTGAATGAGAAATTCAACAAAGATATAAATAAAAAAAAAAAAAAAAAAGAATGAAGCAAAAATCCTAGAGCTGAATAATTCAATAAATGAAACAACAAATACAATTATGGGCTACAATAACATACTAGACCAAACAGAATAAAGGATTTCTGAACTTGAAGCTATATCGTAAAAAAAAGGAGACCTAATTAAATAAATAGACAAGTAAATAAATAATCTAAAAAAGAAAGAAAGCCTACAGGTTTACAGGACACCAGTAAACAAACAAATATTTGTATTATGGGTATTCTAGAAGAAGGAGAGATAGAAAAAGGTATAGAACACATATTTAATAAAATAATAATCCAAAACTTCTCAAGTCTTGGGAAAGATATGAACATTCAGATCCAGGAAGCACAAAGAACCCCACATAGATTCAACCCCAAAAAGTGTCTCCAAAGCAGTTAGTTAAGTTATCAAAAGACAAAGACAGAATGTTTAAAGCATCAAGAAGGAAGCACTAAATCACATGTAAGGAAATTACCATTAGACTGACAGTGAATTTCTCTGCAAAACCTTACAGGTCAGAAGAGAATGGAATGGTATATTCAAAGTACTAGAAAAAAGGAAAGAAAACAAAGCTTTCAGTCAAGAATACTATACTCAGCAAAGCCATTCTTCAGAAATGAAGGAGAGAAAAAGTTATTGGCAGACAAACAAAAACTAAGGGAATTTATTACACCTAGACAATCTCTCAAGACATGCTCAAGGGAGTCTTACATCTGGAAGTGAAAACACAATAACTACCCTCATGAAAATATGTGAAATTATAAAACTCACTGGTAGAGCTGATACACAAAGGAGAAAGAATGAATCAAACCTTATCACTATAGAAAACCACCCAACCACAAAAATAAACAGAAAGAGAGGAAGTTAAAAAAAAAAAGAAATAAAATAACATAATGAGAAAATGATCAATAAGTTGACAAGAATAAGTCCCTCACCTATCAATAATACCCTTCAATATAAATTGATTAATTTAACAAATTAGACCACATAGTCTAACTTAATGGATTTTTTTTAAACCCAACCATATACTGCATACAAGAAATGCACCTCTTTTGCAAAGACACAAATAGAATGAAAGTGAAGAGAAATATATTTAATGAAAATGACAAGGGTGTAGTCGTGGCCGAGTGGTTAAGGCGATGGACTAGAAAATGACCATATTACTCAAATTAATCTATAGGTTCTTTCCAAAGCTAATAATGAAAATAGAAAAAGAAAAATAGAAAAAAATCCTACATTCTGTATAAAACCACAAAATACTCCATATAGCAAAAGCAATTTTAAGCAAAAAGAAACAAGCTGGAGGCATTACATTACCATACTTCAAAATATATGACAAAGCTGTAGTAACCAAAACAACATGGTAATTACATAATAGGCATATAGACTAATTGGTTAGAATAGAATATTCAGAAAATAACCCATTTATCTATAACCAACTTAGTTCTCAGGGAGTCAAGAACACTCACTGGAAAAAAAACAATATCTTCAATAAAGTTTGCTATAAAAACTGGATATCCAGAAGAATTAAACTAGACCCCAGTTTCTTACCTTATACAAAAATCAACTCAAGTGTATCAAAGACCTGAATGTAGGACTCAAAACTATAAAACTATTAGAAGAAAACATAGGGAAAATGCTTCAGGACATTGGGGAAGATCTTTTGTGAATAAGACCTCAAAAGCATAGTCAAAAAAGCACAACTAAGCAAACAGTATTCTCTCAAACTACAGAGCTTCTGAATACTAAAGATAGCAATGAACATATTGAAAAGACAGCCTACAGAATGGAATACATATTTGCAAACCATTTTTGCAAAATATTTGCAAACTATCCAACAGGAATTTCATATCCAGACTACATTTAATCTTGAACATCTCAACAACAACAAAAACCAATTCAATTAAAAATTGGACAAATTATTTGAACACACATTTCTAAAATGAAGACATACAAATGTCCAACAGGCATATTTTAAATGCTCAATATTACTAATCATTGGAGAATTTCAAATTAAAGCCACAATGAAGTATTATCTCACACCAGTTAGGGTGACAAAAAAATACATACTGATGAGGTTGCAGAGAAAAAGCAACTCTTGCAACTCTTGGTGGGATGTAAACTAGTAGAGCTACTATGGTGGAGAGTATAGAGATTCCACAAAAAACTACAAATAGAACTACTATGTGATCCACCAATCCCACTACAGGGAATTTTTCCAAAGGAAATGAAATCATTATATTGAAGATACATCAGCATCCCCATGTTTATTGCAGCATTATTCACAATTGGCAGGATTTGGAATTAACCTAGGCATACAACAACAGGTGAATAAAGAAGATGTGGTATATTTATATAATGAAATACTATTCAGTCATCAAAAAGCATAAAATTATGTCATTTGTGGCAACATGGACGAAACTGGTAGACATTATGTTTTGTGAAATAAGCCAGAAACAGAAAGTGAAACACCTCATTTTCTCACTTACATGTGGAAGCTAAAAAAAAGTTGATCTTATAGAAGTGTAAATTAGAACAGAAGATAATAGAGGCTATAGTAAAGACTGCAGAGGCTGGGAAGGGTATAAGAAAAAAAGGGATGGGAGAGATTATCTTTAAAGGACACAAAATTACAACTAGATAGGAGGAATAAATTAGAGAGTTCGATAGCACAGTAGGATAACTATAGGTAAAAATAATATACAGTATACAAATTTCGAGAAGGAGAATATTGAATGTTTCTAACACAGAGAAAAATTAATATTTGAAATGATGGATATGCTAATTACCCTGGTCTTATCACTATATGTTATATATTATTATATATTATAATTCACTATATGCTATATAATGTACTGAAACATTAGTATGCATCTTATAAATACGTACAATTATGTGTCTATTAAAATAGAAGTAAAAACTCTCTAAAATCAAAAAGTTTATTTTTTAAAAGATTTATAAAAAATGTATTCCTTTGTCTTTGGTTGAGTTCACCATTTTTTCACATAAAACATATCCAGAGATACCAGCTTAGTTTCATAAGAAAGAAAACATTCCAACATTCGTGAACATCTCAATATTTTTTAAACGCACATTGATAATTATATACAAAGTGAGAATTCACACAACCTCTATAAAGCATTCAGATGATGACAATGTGTGGTTGGCTGTCCTAAGAATAAGGAAATGTGAAAATAGTTCAGAAAGTGCATCAGTTTCTTACTATTTATTATTTCTGAAATAATCTGACTGAAGACCCTCTTTAATAAATTTACTCCAATTAATGGAAAAGAAAGCATACAGTACTGATGGATCAAGTGAGTTACTTATCTTATTTTCTCCAGGAAACTTATTTGATAAAATCATGAATGTGTGCCCATGACATATCTATAGCAGTATCAATTTTATGCCTGTCCTGTGAGGTATTTTCTTTAATGTCCAACTGTAAATGTTGATCTCTCTGCTTTGAGTTCTCCATAAACATTCAGTAAAGTGACTTTTTAAGTAACAAACAGTCTAAGTTGGTTCATAATTTTTAGCAACAATTATTGGTACTTTTCACCAATATTTTTAGTTTACTTTCAGGCCAATGGAAGAATTGTATTTTTCTGTCCTCACATAATGAAGCAAAAGTGAATTGCGAAATGTCTTAGCAGGGGCTTTAAAAGCCGATGCATGAGATATGATTCTGTACTTTCTTTTTTCAAGATGTAGCTTCTTCTTGCATGAGGCCTCCAGTAAGTAAAGAGAGCAGAACTTTCTGCCAGCATGTTTTGGGAACATATAATTAGTAGAAAATAAATTCTAGTTGTGCTTAGCCACTGAAATTGAGAGCAATTTTTTTAAAGATACAACCTAGAACCAAATCTATTCTAACAGACACATGCAAAAATCACATTTTCTTTTCAATAGGTTGATATAAAATGTGTAGTTAACCTTTCTATATTATATACTCCAAGCTTTGGTTAGAAGAATATGTACTTTTGTTATAAATCAATTTAGTTATAAATAAAATTGGAGAAAAATAAATATTTAAGTAGGTAAATATGGTTAAGAGATGAATAGAAAATAAAGAAGTAAAAAAACTTGAAGTGAAATGAGAGGAAGGAGAAATGTTGGGGACCATAAAAATGTGATATATTGTTTAACATCTACAGTAAAGTCAGTAAAAGTTAATGTAGTCCACTGTAAATTTGAGGATTGAAAAAGCCTAATGTAAATTTCAGTCCCCAACACTCACCTACCATAAGCAGACAATGATGTATACAATCGTATACAGTTGCTTTTTATACAACTGTGAATACTTTTTGAACATTTCTAAATCCTTCCACCTTAATCACAGTGAGAAATTAGATTCAGAAACACCTTACTTTGTAATATATATCTCTGGTTCCCAAACCAAATACAGTGTTTATGAGGTTATTAGACATATAGAAGACAATGTCTTCTCAGGAGAAATGACTCATGTTTATTTTGGATGTTTACACCAGCTTTCATTTTCCTGCTGGGAAAGAGGGAGAGAATTTGCGAGAATATAACATATATTAAAACAAAGTCCAATAGGAGAATAAAAGTTGAAAAGAGACCTTTCCTGTAATTGAATTCAGCATACATGTGATGAACTTAAAAAACAGGGAGTTGCAGGGTTCGTGGCTCAGCCTGTAATCCCGCGCCTTTGGAGGTTGAGGTGAGTGGATTGCCTGAGCCTGCTGGTTCGAGACCCGCCTGGGCAACTTGGTGAGCCCTCATCTCTACAATAAATCAAAAATTAGCTGGGTGTGGTAGTGCACACCTGTAGTTCCAGCTACTTGGAAGGCTGAGGCGGAAGGATCGCAGGAGCCCAGCAGGGCGAGGCTGCAATGGCAGGCAGTCCACTGCACTCCAGTCTGGGCGACAGTGAGACTCCAAATCAAAAAAAAAAAAAGAAAGAAAGAAACAGGGAGTTAGCAATTGAATAACTCAAGTATAACAAAATACTTTATGTAGGGTACTTTTTTTTATCACAATGTGACTCTACCCACATCCTTCCTCTTCTCCCCCCATTAGACTTCTGTTTCCCAGGTCTGCCACTGCTAAAATTCCACAGCAATGTGGTTATTGCATAGCCTGTTCATCTCCCAATTCTAAATACTGCCATTTGCCCACAATGTGTCTAGTAAGTATATCTGGTTTAAACCCTTTCTGTTAAGATATTGTTTTAGTTTTTAACTCACTGAGTAGATGTCATCAAGATAAATATTTGAAATATTATTTTAGCTGGACGCAGTGGCTCACACCTGTAATCCCAGCACTTTGTAATGTAGAGGCGAGAGGATTGCCTGAGCTCAGGGATCCAAGATCAGCCTGAGCAACGTGGCGAGACCTTGTCTCTACAGTAAATCAAAAAATCAACCTGGCGTGGTGACACATACCTGTGATTTCAACTACTTGGAAGGCTAAGGCAGAAGGATCATTCGAACCTAGCAGGTCGAGGGCTGCGGTGGACGTGCGTGTGCCACTGCACTCCAGCCTGGGCAACAGACTCCTACTCAAATATATATATATATATATAGTTTTATGCTAAAAAGCAGTAAGCCATATAGGTCAAAATAGCAGTCACTTTTAACTTAGCTAAAACTGTATTTGAATGCTTGCCTTATCACTTAAAAGATCTGTACCACAAACAAGGATTTAAACTTTTTAAGTTTTAGTGAAATATTCTTTAGGATAAAAAATGATGATATTAACAGTATTTACCTCTTTTTTTAGTAGTAAATTAAAAAAACATATATAATTAAGTTGTCAGATAAAATAGTCAATGCCTATTAAATTTGAATTTCAAATAAACAATAAAAAATTTAGCATAAGTATGTCCCAAATATTTTAACACATTTATACCAAGAAAAATTGGGACATACAAAAAATATATTATTTGCTGTTATTGAAAATTTGAATTTAACAAAACATTCTCTATTTGTATTTGATAAACATAAAAACTGTCTACATAACCCTCAACACACTTTGTAGTATTTGATGCTAGCTGAGAAATGGTTGCCATTTTTATGATCAATGTTGTTATCAAAATCCCTTAAGATGTTCCCAGAGTTTCATATTTTGAAACAAGTAGAAACATAATAAACTATAATCTTCGAAGGCCAATCTAAAAGTTATTTTTTCTCACCTTTTTCTCTGCTTACCTATTGGTGGCATATATTTAGCATAGAGATTATCTTTTACACTCAACATTATCTATGGCAGACTGACATTTAAGTTGGCCCTCATATCCTTGTCTCTTGATATCTGTGCTCTTGTATAATTCTCCACTTTAGAAGGGTAAAACCTATGAATTCATTTTAACTAATAAAAATATGACAAAGATGATAGTTAGTAATGTTCGCTTGTGTACGCGATTGTGTGATTATATTACATAAGATTATAGTGCCCACCATACTGGAGTCTCTCTCTTTTGCTGGCTTTGGAGAAGCAAGAGCCCATGTTGGGGGGCCCCAAGTGGCAAGGGAATATGAGCACCTTCTAGAAGCTATGGGTGGTTTCCATTCAACAGCAAGCAAGAAACTAGAGACCTCAGTCTTAAAACTACAAGGAACTTATTCTGTCAGGAAACTGAGTGACTTTGTAAGTGTTTTCATCCTATTTTGTACCATTTGAGCATCAGATAAATAGCAGCTCTGGAAAACATATTTATTGCAGCATTGTGAATCCTTACGCAAAAGACCCAATTCAGCAATGCCCAGATTCCTGATCCACAGAAACCATGAGACTATAGATGTTAAGTGATCAAATTTGTAGTAGCTATTACTCAGCAGCAATAGTTAAGTAATAAATCATCTTCCACTTACCTTAAATTTGGCTCATCTGAAAGACCAAACTGAAATGCTAATACTTGTATGTCTTGGTGATGTTTTGTGCTAAACAGAGAGTAAATTCTTCCTTTGTTTTCAGATACATGTGGAATGTTTTTCTCTAGCTTCTATTTAATTTATTTGTCCACATATTATAATATTTCATCTATAAAACTAGAATGCTAGCACATATTTTGCTGAATGTTGTGAGATATGACTCCTTGAGACATTTCCTAGCAATCAATAGATGACAGTGTCTTTCTGTCCCTTAGAATAATATCCTTCAAAATAGAGACTTCTGATATATTTTGTCTTCATAGCCTCTGCTCACACCATGTGTTAGGTACTTAATGTGTATTCCTTTAATAACAATTAGATTTCTTTGTTTAATAGCCTACTTAACAAGGTTTTTAAAAATGTGTTCAGATTTTTTTCCAAATATTTTCACAATTGTCCTGGCCAAAAATCCACTAACCATGCATCTGTAAAAACTACAAATTTTTGACTGGGCATGGTGACTCAAGCCTGTAATCCTATCACTTTGGGAGGACGAGGCGAGAGGATTGCCTGAGTCCAGAGGTTTGAGACCAGCCTGGTCAACTTGGTGAGACCTTGTCTCTATAATAAATCAAAAATTAGCCAGGTATGGTGACACGGGCCTGTGGTTCCAGCTACTTGGAAGACTGAAGTGGAAGGATCATCTGAACCCAGCAGGTGGAGGCTGCGGTGGCCATGAGCGTGCCACTACACTCCAGCCTGGGCGACAGAGTGAGACTCCGACACACAAAAAAAAAAGAATTTTTATGAGAGAGGGAGAATGTGAAACGCATTGCAAACTTCAGAGTTGTGGCTATTACATAAATATAGTTTAGTAATATTTGTATTAAATGGAACAGAACCATATATGACCTTATTATTATGCCAATAAAACTCTCCTTATGTTGTTATTCACATAAAAAATGAAATACATTAACATTCTTTTTTCATAAATCATCATTTTAGTTTCAACCTTGAAAAGAAAATACAACAATAGAGATGAAATGAATTAAAAGCAGCATGCTTACTGGATTCTTTTTTTTTCCCTTGACTTTCTTTCATTTATTGAATTACCTAGATGCTAACTGTGGATACATATTAGTTTTTAGTTGGAGGCTAATTGGCTATTTATGATTTGTAGGCATGGGAAAAAAACAAGAAAAAAAAATAGATTGAAGGAGCTGATAACAAACAGAAAGTATTGCAGGATGTAAAATATATAAAAGAGGCAAAGTCTCTGGCTACAATTTCCAAGTCATTAAGTAAAATTTATTGTGACATAACTCACCATTAGTAAGCGTATCATTAATAACATGACTTGACATCATATTTTTAGTCCTCTAGTTAAAAATCCAGCTTCTGGTATCTAGAAATGTTATCAACTTTAATATCCAGATTTTTGAATATGATAAATGCAGTGTTGACAGCATAATTTGACAGGAAGTTTGGGATAGTAATCCTTGTGTTGAAGATGTAGCTTATTTCTACTACTCTTTTTCTTAGCATGTATTCTTTTTCAAAATAAACTAGCATATTTGTAGCCATTCTGATTAGGCTCTTTTTTTCCCTTCAATGCAATCATCAATTAGATTATGTGTACTGCCATTCCATTTTTATTAGGTTCATTTTTTATGACTCTGAATTTTTGGCTTAAATTCTTTTATTGAAATCAGCAGCCTTATCATTTCATTTCATTCAAGAATAGAAAGACCATCATTTTATGCAGTTGGCAGCTTTTCTGCTTCAGAGATTCTGTAATTTAGTTGGCTACTCTAATAGGGTTATATTTCATGTATGCTGAATACACCCTTTATGCTTGTGTTACTCCTTAGAGATCTCACAGACAAAATAAAGTAGTTTATTGCATAAGAGATGGCAATTGCATTGACCATTAACCTCAATAACTTGCAAAGGCTATAGAGAAGCTTATAAAACACTTTGAAGTCAAGTTTAAAGTGGTACAAGTTGTTTGTACAGGCCAAAGCACTGATATATATATATATTCTTATATTCTTATATTCTTATATTCTCTCTTCTAGTAAGCAGATCTATCATTTCAAACTCAAGTGTATTTTATATGTCTGTGTAGCAAAGGGAAAAGGTTTTTCTAGGGTTACCTGAGGAATATTAGTTTGCACATTTAGCTGTAGTGTATGCGAAAAATACTTATTCATATAATGCAATATTGTATCAGATTTGCAGAATTCTAATTAAGATGCAAGTAAATTTTATACAAATTGTAGATAGGCTTTGTTAAGTTTTAGTGCAACTATATTACAAGTGAACAGATAGATGCATTCTTTATGTAACTGAAAAGTCAGATAATTATTACCAAATAAATATATTATTTATACTTGTTCACCATAAAAAAACATTTAAACTGTAATTTTCCTTGGACCACTAATGTTCATTTAATTTCTGCTTTCGAAGCAAAGGCACATATCATGTTCCAATTGCTTTAAAAGAACAATTAATTGAATTTACAATTTTAAAAAATTATACTATTTTTCTGGGTGCACTATATGTAGATATCAAATTAATATGTACTCTTAGAGCTACATTATAACAGCTTCAAAACAAGACTTAAATAAAACTAAATATTGACTGATAAAATAGACCATTAGGAAAGGTATATTTAGTAAGAAATAAGTAGCCTGCAAATGAAGGCTATTAGCTAAAAGAAAACAAGAAACCATGTCCTTTCAAATGCACATTATATAGCATCAAAATTTTTTATTTTTTAGAAACGTAGGCTACAATTCAGGGTTAGGTATACAAATGGTCATTATGCAGGTACCCTTGTTGATGAGATGTGCACTCCACTCTTCCCTGGCAGTTTCCCACTACTGCTAATCCCTTTCTTATAGTATTATGATAATTGTTTGAGGTCCACTTATGAGTGAGAACATGTGGTACTCAGTTCTTTGTTTCTAGCATCACAGATTTTAAACTTATAAATAAAATTATGTTCAAGGAAACAGATATTGGGCAAGTTAGTAGATTTCTTAGCAGCATTCTAAATTTTCTTATGTTTGGAAGATGTCAGATGATTCATATAATAGAAACTTTACTGTCTAGAAGAAAATTGTGAATTTGGCAATAAGCAAGGATATAGAGATACAGAAAGATAAGAGAAATAAATAAATTAATTGATGGATCTATCTTACATATGCTTCTAGCATATAATCCTCAAACCTAAAATATTTCAAATAGCAGAACAAAATAAGATATATAGCAAAGAGGGATCAGAAAACAAAATGAATAAGTAATGTTATTTCTGTTTTTAGGACATCCACCAATGTATGTAACAAAAAACTGTGGCTTTTTGTTTGTTTTAAAGGACAAGGCTTTGAAACCAAAAACAGTTCCAAATTTGAATTGAGAACCTGGCATAATGTCATTTTGCTCACATTTCTCTACTATATGTGATTAGGTAGACTATAAATAAGATCCATATTCAATTATCAGAAAAAAAGATGACAAAGTATCGCAACTGAATTTTTTCTGAATAGTTTCAGATAGTCCACTATTAGTATATAAAACACTGATGATTTTTGCATATTGACATTGCATCCTACAATTTTGTATATATTGATTTTGATTTGTATCTTACAATTTTATTTTGGTAGTTAATCTGGCTAGAACTTCTAGTATTATGTTGAAGAGAAATGGAGAAAGTGAGTCCTATTACACTAGCTACAAAAAAAATCTGGAAATAAACCTAACCAAATATGTGAAAGATCTCTAAAGTGAAAACTATAAAACATTGATGAAAGAAATCAAAGATGACACAAATAAATGGAAATATATCCCATGCTAATGAATTGGAAGAGATAATACTGTTATAATGTCCATTGGAACCAAAGTCGTTTACAGACTCAATGCGATTCTTCAAAACTCAATGCAGTTCCTCAAAAAATTAAAAATAGAACTATCATATGGTCCAGAAATCTCAATACTGGATATAAATCTAAAGGAAAGGTAATCAGTATCTCAAAGAGATACCTGCACTCCTATATTTATTGCAGCATTATTCATAATAGCTCAGATATAGAATCAATGTATATTCAATCAACAGACTAAATTAATTTTTAAAATATGGTCTATATGTGTGATGGAATAATAGTCATTTTTAAAAAGTTACTTACAACAACATTTATAAACTGTAAGAGTATTCTGTTAAGTGAAATAAACCAGACAAAGAAAGACAATAACAGATTATCTCACTCATATGTAAATTTAAAAATAGAAGCAGAGAGCAGAAAAGTGGTTACCAAAGGTTTAAGAGAAGAGAGGGGAATGTAAACGTGGACAGGTTAATCAGCAGGAATAAATGCTAATATTGTATTGTGCAGTAGGGTGACTACAGTTAACAGTAATGTGTAATTCAAAATAACTAGAAGAGAAAATTCTGAATGTTCTTATAACAAAAATGATAAACATTTTAAGTGATGAATATGCTAATCGCTCTGATTTGATCATTACACAATATATACATGTATAAAAATGTCAGATTATATCCCTTAAATATATACAGTTATCATGTATCAATTAAAAATAAAATTTTTAAAATGGGAAATGAAAAGAAGAACCTGTTTGTCTCACTCTTATCCTTAAATAGGAAAAAAATTTCGATGAGATATAATCCTTTATAATGTGGTTTGGAAGAGTTAATGAATATTGCCTATGTTGGAGAAGGACATTTCTTATAGAAGAACTAATTTATTGTGTATTAATATTTGTTGAAAGATAAGCTTTATGATGGGAAGATTTTTGAAGTTGTTATTGGTGTTTGAAACAAAGTATAAAACATTCCTTGACACCTGACAGGTAATCAATAAATATTTGATAGATAAATGGATAAATTTAGTCCCGGCTGGGAAGACAGACACTAGAAAACTGAAAATACAACCCATTAATTCCCCTTCTGGGAATATATCTGGAGGAACTCAAATCACTCTATGAAAAAGATACTTGCACATGCATGTTTATTGCAGTATTATCCACAATAGCAAAAACATGAAACCAACCATGCTGCCATTGAAAGTGGACTGGATTTTTTTAAAGTGGCACATATACACAGTAAGATATTACACAGCCATAAAGAAGAACAAAATTATGAACTGCACAGCAACCTGGATGGATTTAAAGTATTTCATATTCAGTGATCTATCACAGAACAAAGAACTGAGTACCACACGTTCTCACTCATAAGTGGACCCGGAACAATTATCATAATACTACAAGAAAGGGATTAGCAGTAGTGGGAAATTGCCAGGGAAGACGGCGGCACACTACATCAATAAGGGCACCTGATCTCAAACCAGGTAAAGTGGGGACCAAAGTGAAGCCCTAACTTTACCTGTACGATGATCATTTGTATACCTAACCCTGAATTGTACCCCACAACTTAAAAAACAAACAAACAAACAAGTAAACAAATATAATTTAACAAAAGCTTTTGTGAAACTCATGGAGAATACACCATCAAGTCGAGGTTTAAATTTTAAAAAGGATAGTCTTCTGGACATCTGTATTAAATTCTAGATATGTCACATAATAGAATTATTAGACAAAAATAATAAAAGAAGCATGGTTAAAATATTTAAAGTTTTTTGTTTGTTTTTTGTTTGTTTTTATCTCAGGGTGTCACTCTGTCACCCAGGCTAGAGTGCAGTGGCATGATCACAGCTCATTGCAGCCTCCAGTTCCTGGGCTCAAGCAATCCCTCCTGTGTCAACCTCCCAAGTAACTGGGACTACAGGTGCTCACCACCACATCCAGCTATTTTTAGTTTTTAACATTTTGGTAGAGATGAAGTCTCAGTATGTTGCTCAAGCTGGTCTTGAACTCTTGGGCGCAAGACATCCTTCTGCCTTTGCCCCCTAAAGTGTGTTTAATGTTATTGAAATGAATTTAAAATGTCAGAAAGAAATAAAATCTAAACAAAATAAAATTATAAAACAGCTTAGAGAAGCTAAAAGCACAATCTTTGCAATTAAAACTGAAAAAGCTAATGTAATACTCATTTGAAAAAATACTTCTTCTGAAAACAAAGAAGCGAACTTGACAAAAGACTTACAGGTTAGCAGTAAGAAGACACTGCAGACCTAATAAGTCAGTGAAAAATTAATGGTAACTTTAGTTTAAGATCGGACATGTGAAGGACTTGAAAGCCTTCACTTTCACTCGAAAGACAAGAGTTGAAATGTTGAAAATCTGTGACTTTTCTTGGACCCATCATATAACAGAAGTTACAGGGCATATCATCCTCCTAAAATCTCTAGAAAATAGGCAAATCAAGAGATACAGTAGAGAATACTTATCTTTAGCAGAATCGACCTGGGTCATAAACTGATCCTCAGTTTTAGGGGTCGGGATGCATAATATTCTAGGTTTTACCTTTAGAAATCCTACCAAGTTCTCACAGTGAACAAAAAGCAGTAGGTCCTATTTTGGCCTTGGAAGGCCAAAATTGTGAAATATGTCCAGGGATCTCTATAATAAAGACATACTATTCAGCGTAAAATATTTTAGTAGAACCTATTCCCTTCTGGGAAAAGATAATTTTTTTTTTCACTCCTGCCTCTTCTATACTTTCTATCTCACCTAAAAGTGGGGTAAGAAGGAATACTGAGAAACACTGTGAGGGTAACAGCCCAGGGATACAGGTCCACTAACATAAGGACATTTACTCAGAAGATTAAATGATTCTTCTTTTCCCCCGCTCTAGTAATAACAGTAGGTTAAAGCTGAAGAAAGCAAACAAACAAAGCAAAACAAAAAACAAACAAAAAATTACGAGACACAGACTTTCTCAGAAGGAAGATTTTGGAAGGCCCAAGTCAGCAGAAAGACAAAAACAATGACCTTAGAAAATTTTAAACCTATAATTCCTACAGTTACAATAAACTTTAAACATATCCCAACTGTTAGTCAGATTAACATAAATCTTTACTCTTAAGGACTACTTATCTCAGTTCCTATTACTCAATGCAGCAAGTCCTGCTTTCAAAAGTAAAAAATCTATAAGAAATTCTAAAGGCAAGAAAAAAAAGCCTAAAGAAACAAAGTACGCTTTATAACCAGATGCAGACAAGAGACACATGTTGGAATTATTAGATAGGAAATTTAAAACAACTTTGGCTAATATGTTAAAAGCGTTAATGGAAAAAGTTGACAATGTGCAATAACAGATGGGTAATATAAGCCAAGAGATGGATACTTTATGAAGGAATCAAAACATTGGAAATAAAAAATGTAACAGAAATGAGCAATTCTCTTGAAGGTGTATTCATTTCCTAGGTTTGCCATGATAAATTGCAGCAAACTTGTCTGTTTAAAAGAGAAGTTGATTCTTTCACAGTTCAGGAGACTGGAAGTCTAAAGTCAAGGTGTCAGCATAGTTGGGTGTTTTTTGGAGGCTGTGAGAAGGAAACCATCTCCCGTTTATCTTCTAAGTTCTGGTGGTTGCTAACCATTCTTTGTGTCTCTTGGTTTATAGATGCAGCTCTCTAATCTTTGCCTCAAATTTTACATGTTTTTATTCTCTGTGTGTCTTTGTGTGCATTTTTCTTTATTTTATAAAGACGCTGTCCTTGGATTTCAGGTCCATTTGAATTTATTATGATCTCATCCTAATCATTATCTTAATTACATCTGCAAAACCTCTATTTTGAAGTGAGTTCATATTCTGAGGTTTGAGTTTGAATGATGAAACTACAGATTTTTGAAGAAGTTTTCTCTTCAAAAATCATTCAAATAAGAAGAAATATGAATAAAAAAAAGTTTTGGAAGAGAGAAATCACCAACATCAAGTCTATGAACAGGAACAATATCCTTCAAAAGTGATGGAAAAAGAAAATTTCTCAAACATCAAGAATTGAGAGAATTTAGCATAAGCAAATCTACGATAAAATAAATGTTTAAAGAAGTTATTCAGTGAAAAAATAATATAGTTAAGAAAGCAGCATTTACAAAAAGAAAGAAAAATTATTAGAGAAGAAATAAATCAAGTTAAAATAAAATATTTTAATATTCTTATTGCTCCAAAAGATGATTGTTTAAAATAATAACAGTAGCAATATATTTTGCCATTACAGTATATATATGTGTGTGTGTGTGTATATATATATATGTATATATATATATATATATATCAGTGCTACAAAGGATGAAAGAGTGAAATTAGAAAAATTCTGTTATAAGGTACCTGCACTATCCATGAAGATAGACATAGATTAGTTAATAACATGCATTATAAAGATCAGGACATCAAATGTTTTTTTAAAAGAGGCGTAATTGATATGAAAAGAGAGAAGAGAAAACAGAATCATATAAAGTGCGTAATTAAGGCCATAGATGGCAGACAATAAACTAAGAAAATCAAATGTGAAGAATAGAAAACCACTAAAGGCTGGGCACAGTGGCTCAAGCCTGTAATCCCAGCACTTTGGGAGGCCAAGGTGAGAGGTTTGCCTGAGCCCATGGGTTCAAGACCTGCCTGTGCAACATGATGAGTCCTGGTCTCTACAATAAAAAATAAAAAATTAGCCCAAGGTTGTAGCACCTGCCGACAGTTCCGGCTAATTGGAAGGCTAAGGCTGGAAGGATCACCGGAGCCTAGCAAGTCATTGCTGGGGTGACTGTGAGCTGCTGCACTCCAGTTGGGCAATGGGGTGAGACTCCAAAAAGAAAAAAAGAAAAAAGCAAATCACTAAAAATATAATAGGTGTTAATCCATGTATGTCAAGAATTACTTTAAATATTAGTTGTTTAAATATAATTAAAAGACAAAACTTGTCAAAGTGGATCGAAAAAATACGTAATTGTATCTTGTCTATACAACATCTACTTTATATATAAAGATTCTCATGGGTTAAAAGTAAAAGACTTGAGAAACAGATACCATTGCTACATTAATAACATTTATCAAAAGAAAGTTGGAATAGCTATATACATTCCAGATAATTCAGGATTTAAACAGGGAAAATTATCATGCTTAAATGAAGCAGTTGTCGCAATAGAGGGCTTTATTCTGCAACAAATATAAAAATTCTAAATGTGTCTACTGTCTGCATCTACCAACAGAATACAAAATATGTGCTTTACAAACTGACAGAACTGCAAGAAGAAATAGAAAATCCACTACTGTAGCTGGAGACTTCAACACACCTCTTTAGCAATTAACAGATCCAGCAGGCAGAATATCAGTAAAAATATATTGACCTAAAAAACTCTATCAATCAATTTGACCTAATTGATATTTATAGAATACTCAATTCAACAACAGCAGAAAGAACATTTTTCTCAAGTTCACACGAAACATTCACCATGATAGATCTTATTTTAGGCCATAAGACACACTTTATAAAACTTAATAGAAATAATATAAAGAATGTTCTCAGATCACAATGGAATTAAACTGGAAAAATTTTAAAAAGTTAATCTAATATTTTGAGACCAAATGGCAATCTTCTAAAAAGCATATGAATCAAAGAAAAATTCTCAAAGGAAATTTTCAAAAAATTTCTAAGTAAAAATAAGACTGTAACATCAAAATATACAAGTCAGTAAAAAGCAAGCTTAGAGGAAAGCTAAGACCATTCAATTCTTATAATTAAAAAACCTAAAATCAATAATCTATTATTCATCCTCTGGAAATGACAAAAATATTAAATCAGAAGAAGGGAGGAGAAAAATATATAAAAATAAAACAGAAATCAGTAATTAGAAACAGAAAAACAAAAGTAAATAACTAAAATCAAAAACAGGTTTTTTTAAAACAATAAAAAATATTATAAACCTCTGGGAAAAAAAAAATCAATAAAACAGAAGACACAAACAGCCAACATCAGAAATGAGAGTGGTCTCTACTACTGATATCACAGACATTAAAATAATTGTAAAGAAATACTATGAACAGTTGTATGCTAACAATCTTGAAAACAAACTAAATGGACCAACTTCTTGAAAGACACAAACATCCAAAACTCACATAAGAAGAAATAGATAATCTGAGTATGTTCATATTTATTAAAGTAATAATTTGGCAATTAGTGAACCTTCAAAAAAAGAGATAGCAGACTCAGATTATTTCATTAGTGAACTATACTAAATATTAAAGAAGAAATTCATTTCTCCACAATATGTTTTAAAAAATAAAAGTACAGAAAACACTTTTTAATTTATTCTAGGAAGTCAGAATTACCCTCACACAAAAAATAAAAATATCACAAGAAAGGAAATTCATATCTCCTATAAATAGGTAGGGGAAAAACCCTCAAGTAATATTAGTAAATCAAACTCTACAATATACAAAAGAATTCTGTACCATGAACTAGTGGGATTTTTTTTTCCCAGGTATGCAAAGCTGGTTTAAAATTCAAGAATTAATGTAATCCTTCACATTAGCAGAATAAAGAATAAAAATCACATGATCATAACAATTGATGTACAAAATGCATCAGGCAGACACATTTTATACAATTGATGACTAAAACTGTCAGTTAATTAGAAATAAGGTAGATTTCCTAATTGATATAAACTTCTCCAAAAAATTTACAGGTGACAACAGACTTAGCTAGTTGGAGAAAACACTTTGCTCCTAAGACCAAGGATAAAGCAAGTATGTTTCCCCTCACCGCTTCCATTAAATGCACTACTGGGAGTTATAGATAGCACAATTAGATAAAAAATGAAAATAAGAGAAATACATAATTGGAATACAAATTTTAAAAGCTTTTTTTCAGAAATAATATGCTTGTCTTTTTAAAAAAATTTCTGGAAATCAACAAAATAAGTCTTAGTACTAATTCCTGTAAGGGTATATCAAGGTTTCAGGACACACAATTAATATACAAAATCAATTGTTTTCTGATATATCAGCAATAAAAAATTGAAATTTGAAATTAAAAGAAAAAATAACATCCACAAATAAAACAGATGTACTTCTATCTAAATATGTACAATATATCTGTGTGAAAAAAAATCTTTAAACTCTAATAAAAGAAATCAAAAAATATTTTAATACAATCATATTCTAATTTTATTGCTCTTCACTTTATTATGCTTCAAAGATATTGCTGTTTTTACAAATAACATCTATTGACACAATTTTACCAATAGCATGTGTTCACTTCAAGTCTCTGTCATTTTGGTAATTTTCACAATATTTCAAACTTTAAAATTTTTATTATATCTGTTATGATAATCTGTGATCAGTGATTTTGATGTTGCTATTTTAGTTGTTTTGGGGTGCCACCCACCATGCTCATAGAAGGTGCAAACTTAATAGAAAAATATTGTGTGGGCCAGGTGTGGTGGCTCACACCTGTAACCCCAGCACTTTGGGAGATAGAGCCAAGAGGATTGCCTGAGCCCAGCTGTTTGAGACCAGCCTGGTCAAATTGGTGAAACCTCGTCTCTACAATAAATCAAAAAATTAGCCAGACATGGTGACATGCACCTGTAGTTCTAGCTACTTGGAAGACTGAGGTGGAAGGATAGCCTGAGTCCAGCAGGTCAAGGCTGAGATGGCTGTGAGTGTGCCCCTGCATTCAGCCTGGGTGACAGAGTGAGATTCTGACTCAAGAAAGAAAAAAAAAAGAAAGAAAGAAATGTATATTGCATATGTTCTGGCTTCTCCACCAACCAGCTATTTCCATTTCTCTCCATTTCTCCTTAGGGCTACATATTCCTCGAGACACCATAATGTTGAAATTAGGCCAATTAGTAATCTTACAATGGCCCCTAAGTGCAAGAACTTTCATAGCTAGAGAGGAGAAGTCAATGCCTGACTTCAAAGCTTCTGACTTTCATGTAAGAGCTAATGTAGCTGGTGATTTAAGCTGAAGCCAGTGCTCATTAATTTTTCCAAAAGTCCTAAGGCCCTTAAGAGTTATGCTAAGCTGGACTCGGCGGCTCAGCCTGTAATCCCAGAGCTTTGGGAGGCCCAGATGAGTGGACTGCCTGAGCTGGCAGGTTAGCGACCCGCCTGGGCAACTTGGCGAGACCACATCTCTACAATAAATCAAAAATTAGCTGGGCGTGGTAGCGTGCGCCTGTAGTTCCAGCTACTTGGAAGGCTGAGGCAGAAGGATCGCCAGAGCGCAGCAGGTCGAGGGTACAGTGGCCAGGAGCAGCCACTGCACTCCAGTCTGGGTGACAGAGTGAGGCTCCAACTTAAAAAAAAAAAAAAAAGAGTTTTGCTAAATCTACTCTGCTTGTGTTCTCTAAATGAAACAAAAAGACCTAAATGATGATGCATGTGTTTACAGAATTTTAAAAAGTATTTTAGGCTATTCATTGAGATCTACTACACAGAAAAAAAGATTCCTTTTAAAATATTACTGCTCATTGGCAATGCACCTATTCACCCAAAATCTCTGATGGAGGTATACAAGGAGATTAATATTATTTTCATGCCTGCTGATTCAATGTCCATTTTGCAGCCCATGGATCAAGAAGTAATTTCAACTTTCAAGTTTTATTATTCGAGAAATATATTTCGCAAGGTTATAACTGCCATAGATAGTGAGTCCTCTGATGGATCTAGGCAAAGTACATTGAAAACCCTCTGGAAAAGATTCACTGTTCAAAATGTTACTAAGAACATTCGTGATGCATGGGGAAAAAATTAAAATATCAACATTAACAGAAGTTTGGAGGAGCTTGATCTCACCCCTTATGAATGACTCGTAGGGTTTCAAAACTTCAGTGAAGGAAGTGACTTTAGGTATGATGGAAACAAGAAGAGAACTAAAATTACAATTGGAGCCTGAAGATGTGACCAAATTGTTGCATTCTTATAATAAAACTTGAACAAATGAAGAGTTACTTCCTAAAGATGACTAAGAAAATGGATTTTTTTTGAGATGGAATCTACACCTGACAAGAAAGTTATGAACACTGTTGAAATGAGTACAGAGTATTTTTAATATCATACTACATAAACATAGTTGATAAAGCAGTGACAAAATTTGAGTGATTAGTTTCCAATTTTGAAATGTTATACTGCAAAATGCTATAGAGCATCGCATGCTACAGAGAAGTCAATAGGTACAGCAAACTTCATTGTTGTCTTATTTTAAGAAATTGCCACAGCCATGCCAACCTTCAGTCACCCAAACCTTGATAAATGAGCATCCATTAATCTTGAGTCAAGATCCTCTGCAAGATTACATTTCGCTGAGGGCTTGGATAGTTGTTAGCATTTTTCTAGCAATAAAGTATTTTTATTTAAGATGTGTACTTTTCTTTAGACTAAATGTTGCTATTGCACACTTAAAAGACTAGAATAGTTAAAACATAACTTTTACATGCACTGGGAAGCCAAGAAAAAAAAGTGTGACTCTTTTTTTGTGATATCACTTTATGGAGGTGGTTTAGACATCTTGAAGGTATGCCTGTCAGTGGAGAGAGAGTCAAATTTGCTAAGACGCCATTTCTTCTTACTTTGTTTTTTGGAGCAATCCCACTAAAAAGTCCCAGAAGCTATCTTGTAGATATCAACAAGCTAATGTAAACTGTATTTGCAAAGACAAAAATATCTGGAATAGCCAATAAAACACTAAGAAAGGACAGCAAAGTTTGAAAAATCTACTGTTGATTTCAAGACATTATAAAGCTACAGTAAACAAGATGGTGTTGAATTAATGAAAAAGATTCATTAATTAATAGAAAACAATAAACATTTCTCAGATTTGGACCCATTCATTTTGGTCAACTCTTTGACAAAGGAGCAAAGACAATGCAAAAAAGAAAGCCTAATCTTTTCCTTTCTGGATCATAAATATGAACCTCAACATGTACTTTATACTTCCCCCAAAATTGCCTTAAGTTTTTACATACATCTAAATGCAAAATAACAAATTTATACATGTGGAAAAAAATCTAGACAACCTTGGGTTTGATGATGAGGTTTTAGATGCAAACACTGAAAGCATAATTCATAAAAGAAAAAACAAAGGATGCTTGCCTTTATTCAAATTAAAATCTTTCAAAATGAGAAAGATATTGTTAAGCAAAAGACATGACTGAAAGAAAATATTTGCAAATATATAAAGGATTTTTGTTTGAAATGTTTAAAGAATTCCTAAAATTCAAAAATAAGGAAATAATAGTTTTAGAAAAAAAAGCACAATATTTGAACTGATACCTCAACAAAGAAGGTATACAGATGGGAAATAAACATATGAAAAGATGTTTAATATCAATTTTTTCATAGGATGTTGCAAATTATAAGAAAAATGAGATAGCCTTACGCAGCTATTCTAGTGACTAAATGCCAAAAAGCTGACAATACCAACTGAAAGCAAGGATGCAGAAGAAAAAGAACTCTTGTTCACTGCTGGTGGAAATGCAAAATCCTACAGGCACTTTGGAAAACAGTTTGACAGTTAAAATGTAACAAATATTTATTATTTGATGAACTACTCATACTTCTTTATATTTACTCAATTGAATTGAAAACCTGCATTCAAATGTTTATGGCAGTCTCGCTCATGACCTCCAAATACTGGAAGCAAGTAGGATGTCCTCAATAGGTGAATGGATAAACAATCAATGGTTCAATCATGAAATGGAATGTGCTGTTTGGAAATAAGTGCTCATTTATGGAAGAAAATGTGTGAGTCACTGTTAATTAAATTATAAAATTAGAAGACATTTAACTGATGAAGTATAACAAAATTAAGCACCTCAAGAGGCATTAATATTATAGAAAACAAATTTACTTTACCTTAGTTTCTAAGTAATTGAGTCTTAGCATGATTTTCTGCCATTTTAGCACTACCCAAAGAAGTTTCAAATTCAACTTCTATTGTAACTTCTACCTTAAAATGCTCTGACAAAGATAAAGTCTATCAATAACCACTAAACATTTACTTTATTAGAAAAGTATGATGCATTCACATGTCCAAATATTCAAAGTAATTTAAATAATTTGGTCAAATTAAAAATAAAAATTAATGCTTTTCCATTTTGTATGTAAAATATTATTCTAAGCAAAAATCTACTCATTAATTTAAACATAAATTTATCTCATGAAACTGTTTTCTTCATGGGTAGATTATTTCATATGTTTCTAAATTTGATAGTAAAAATATTATAATAAATCTAAAAGAGCCAATGTTAAATGTTTGTGTTTTTAAATAAAGCAAATATTATCACCAATAAGTAAAAAAATGACAGATACTGTAGAAGATGCAGGGAAAAAGGAACACTTCTACACTGTTGGTGGGAGTGTAAACTAATATAACCTCTGTGGAAAACAGTGTGGTGATTCCTAAAAGATCTAAAAATCGACCTCCCATACAACCCAGCAATCCTCCTTCTGGGAATATACCTGAAGGAACTCAAATCATTCTACAAAAAAGATACCTGCACACACATGTTTATTGCAGCAGTATTCACAGTAGCAAAAATATGGAACCAGTCATGCTGCCCATCTATCAAAAGTAGACTGGATTTTTAAAAATGTGGTACATATACACAATGGAATAATATGCAGTCATAAAGAAGGACAAAATTATGGACTTGGCAGCAACTTGGATGGATTTAAAGTCTATTATACTCTGTGATCTATCACAGAAACAAAGAACTGAGTACCACATTTTCTCATTCATTTGCAGACCCTGAACATTTATCATGGTACTATAAGAAAGGGATTGGCAGTAATGGAAAACTGCAAGGGAGGGGGAGTACATAACATTAATAAGGGAACATGATCTCAAACCGGGTGAAGTAGAGACCAAAGAAAGGCCCAAACAGTACAAAGACCACTCATTTGTCTAATCCTGAATTGTGCCCCACATCTTTAAAATAAACAAAAATAAATTTAAAAAAAATAAAGCAAGGATAACAGGAAAATGAAAATGGCCATCAGACTATCATAGTAAGAAGATATGTATGACTCAAATCAATCCATTTATCTCAGTCATTTACAAGTTCTTTAGAATTATTTAAGCTACTTTTAATATTTAAGAAATAACTTTGGCAATTAGATATATTTTTTCTGAAAGATTAAAGAAATTACACCACAGACGCATATCCTATTAAAACAATTTTGTGCAATATTATAATATAATATTACAATTATAAATATAATATTACCATTATAAACTTAGTCATAATATACATTTATGTTTCACCTTCTTTCTCCTGAAGTTAACCTTTTGAGATATCTACATTGCATAAAGTTTAAGATCAAATTTTAATACTTATACCACATTTTAAATTAATAAAATTTAAGTATTAATAAAGGGCACAGAACTTGCTGTCTTTTATTTGTTGAGTAGTAATTTAGTGCTGATGAGAGCTTTTTAGATATGATTCCATAACATAATAAATTACCCTGAAGCTATTAGTGTGGTCTTAGGCACTCTTGAGTGGAGATGCATTCTACATTGGCACTTCCACAATTGGCAAGTCTAATGAGAATTCTTTCTAAACAAATCCCTGAAGAATATTTGCTTCTACTATGATGTATTTTCGTCTGAAATCACAGAAATTGAACATTGTTGGTAATTGAGTTTAAAATTGCTTAAGTTGAAACCTAATTTGCATTAATCGAAAAAGGGAGCACTCTCCACCAGCTATATTACTCAGATTAACACAATGTAAAATGGTATGTTCTCAATAAATGTATGCCCAGCTATTGAATATGTGGGTTCAAATGAGATATGACTGGGTAATTGCTTTGAAAGCAGTAAAATCCAAGTATGAGGCAATTTTCTTCTTACATGTTTCTGAAATGTGCGCTCATTTTTACAGTAAATTGCCATTTTATTCTTCTCCCATATGGATATAAGGGAGCTCTTTCTGTCTCTTAAATGTGTCTATTACTTTCTACCTCACAGTCTGAATGTATTTTCCCATGCTTCACTTTGCCCACGCCTCCCTATTATTCAAGTCAAACATTGATACAGCTTTTTCAGAAAAACTTTCTTTTGACCTTAAGACCAAGTTAACACACTCATTGTATACCCTACTGAACCCACCTCTGACGCTAATCATAAACTGTTTCTTCCATTAGATAAATACTCATCTTATACAAAACTCCTAGTATACTACTTGGAAAATAGTGAGTGCACAGTAAAGAGTTAATAGATAAATGAATAAAAGTTTATTCAAAAACACAACGGAGTAGGGGTGTACAGAAAGCAACCGATATTATTGTAGAAAAATGACAGAAAACCCATGTTTTTGTCTGTCCTAGAACATCAAGTACAGATTGTCTTTAGATGTTTTTACATATTTTTTTTTTGGAGATTTTGTGAATGCTTGATAGATTTTTCCTGAGCACCATAAAATTGCAAGGGAAATCCATAGATTGTACTTCCTTGTCCCCAAAAAAGTAATTATAGTGACTGAAAACCTTTTTAAAGTCATACATGTTACCCTTGAGGTCAACAATGACTTAAGCTTTGGTAGCTCAGTTTGACATTCCATAAGGTATTCAAGAGATAGACTTTTAAAAGTGTTGAATTAGAAATAGTGACCTGGAAAAATTAAATACATTAAATTTGCTTAGGGAGAATAAAATATATGTATATAAAACAGATGGATAAATGTCCTACATTGTAATGAAAACATGCATGCTCATATTGTTTATTCCAAATGATCAAAATTGTGTGATACATGTAAGTATAAGTGGGTAAACCTTAAAATAAAAGAGTGACATGAATAATGTGTTTTGAAACTTCATCAAAATTGTTTAAATGACAATACACTTTAAAAGAACTTTTAAAAAATAATTCTACTTGTGATGTGATGGAATTTTTTAATCTTAACTGTGATATGGTGGTCAGATGGATCTGTATGCATGCATTTTACATAGAAGTAAATACACATACACACAGTTTTGCATGTAAAACTGGCAAAAATTTCAAATAAGGTCAGTTTCTTGATTTTGAAATTGTACTATAATATAATTCTAGAAGACATTACCATTGAATTAAGGTGTATGAAATCTCTCTGTACTATTCTTTACAACTGCATGTAAATCTACAATCATCTCAAAATTAAAACACTTTTTAAAAATCACACATGCACACTCTGAATTCATTGAAGGCATGAACTCAGTCTTAATATTATATCCTAACATCTAACAAAGTGCCTTTTTCATTTTACCAATAAATTAAAAGTTGCTTAATAAATACAAAAATTATCTGGAGAATGTGTGTGTGTGTGTGGAAGTGTATTATCTTATTAAATAAAAAGAAGACAACACTGCCATCACCACCACCAATACCAACAATAACAAGTACAGCACTAAGAATGCAATGTTTTTTTTTGTTTGTTTGTTAAACTTAACACAGAATAGCTTTTGTTTCTGTGGTAATAGAAAATAGTTATAAAAACTACATGCAGATCAAAATGACCTATTTAATCTAATGATCTATAACTAGATCTGCTATTATTATTTCTGTTATTATTATTATCAGTATTAAATTTTGTCATATAAAATATAAAAAAACTTTGTTGCAAAATGTACCTTTTGTATCAGCACAATAATTTTGCCATGTTTTATACTTTCAAGCATCAGTTCTCTGGATGTTAATACCGAAAGTCAGATTATGTCCAATGGTATCAATCTTTTTTCTATAAACTATCTCCTTAAAACAAAGATCATCTAATTGTTTTTCCTTTTTCAGTTTTATGTAAATAATCAAAATAATACTATACTACTAGGAATCATTTGTCAAAGCTTTATTCTTTTCTAAGATTTTTCAGATAAAAATATATAAACTATCCAATAAAGCCATAAAAGAAAAATATAAAATTATTCACTATATCTCTGTTTGTCATATCTCTACTGTAATCCTTCTTCTATCACATTTATCTCTTTATTTTTAACAATCTTCTCTGCTAACCTAAAGATGACACAGATTTGCTCATATATCTATATTAAGGTTGCCTAACTAAAAACTTAAGTGAGAATTCTTCAAGAATGTAGAGTTAGATAAAATTATAAAATATTCCCAATACATTTTTGTGTATTGTTCAAATGGTAAGTTAATAAACCTAAAATTTTTTGAATATATTTTTCAAAGTTAATAGAAAATGGTAACAATGTGTTCCAAAAGTTCCTGCAGAATGTGAAGGGGAGGGAAGGAGAAGCTATCCTGTGTAACAGAGTAAGGGTAGAGAAGTATTGGTATTTTGATTCATAGGACTAATTCATAATATACACAAGCACACATAAATACTATATAATATATGTTTTATGTATTTAATGAATGTATTTCATATCTTTATTTATATATGTATATGTGCATATGATACATAGAGAATTATAATTATTAATTTATAATCACACATCAGAATTTTTAAAATATAAAATTACTTTTTAACTTGTTAAAAAGTTCAAAGGCTTTTATTAAAATCTGTATCTTTTCATTAGACATTTCAACTGTAAAGTAAAAAAAAAAGAATGTTATTAATGCAAATATTGTTGGAAAATTTTGGATAATTTTAGTACAATTCACATATTATTTTCAAATAAGAATATTGATATTTTCTTTAAGTGCCAAGTTAAGTCACATATAAACAGACTTATATATATAAATGGAAGTTGCCTCCCATTGGGAATGGTCACTATGAGTATTTCAACAAAGTCAGATCTAGGCTACCTTGCTTACTAATCAATACCCTTACTGGAAATGGAGGCAAAATAAAGAAGATTAATCTTTGATTATGGCTAGTGCCTAGAAGAAGACAAATTGCATTTAGGGTTTTAAACAATAGATACTTTACTTATAATAAAAACTTTAAAGAGTTACTTAAAGGAAACCAAAGTGACAAAACAATTCATTTGACTAGGCCAACAGCTGCATCACTTTGATAAGCCCTAAAAAAGAGAAATTACAACACAGGCATCTTGCTGTTTTTGCCTTGATATTCCAAATGGAGAAATTCATTTTGTGCCAATAGGCACTGCTGAAGCCTTACTCAGTTTATCTGCCAATACGATAATTTGCATAACATTACCCACAATACCTCACATTGTGATTTTGCTTTGAAACAGATTTAATTGAGCCTTGCTGAGCTGCATTAATGTGTCTGTTTAAATTGAGCAAACCTAATTATCTCACATGAAAGTTATGCCACCTCTGGTGCGACAAAGCTAATGCAATTAAATTCAGCCAGATGTATTAATTGAGTATTGTAAACATGCATTCTATCTGGTAGAGAATGGTTCATTATACTTTAGGGACTGGACAGTTTGTGATCAACTGCAATATAGTGTTCTATGTCAAAATTATCTTTGGTACAAATATCTATACAGTCCAGAATCAGAGGGTTACTATATGTCTTAGGGATTAATCTCTATGTGGATTTCAGATGCTCTACTGCATATATTTTGGTTCTATACTATAAAGCCCCAATTTTCTGAAGCATTTAAAATATGATATTAAATTTAAAAGGAGATATCACAAATCTTTACTATTTTAATTTATATAACTGTCCTCTTACCTTTTAAAGATGGAATTGCAGAAAATCTTCTTTAAATAATAATACCTCAAAAATAATGGGGAAAGTTATAAACTGACAAGAGAAAGCCTTCCTAAATCCTATTCACACTTAATAAATAAAGAAATAGAAGGGAAGACCAAAGATTTTTAAACCATACTATACAATAATAGATCAAGTAATCTCTGAGCTTACTGTCAGTTCACAATTTTAAATTCAGTATTATTTGATATCAAAACAGTCACATTAACGATTAAATGTTGAACTAAAAAAGTTGATGAAAACACTGACAATATAGACATTTTAAAATATAAATGTAACGTAGAATGGCAATGGGAAGAAAGATGACAGTAGTAGGTTAACTTCTATGCATTACCTTTTTTTACATTTGGGATTAAAATATATTTCATGTAAATAGATTGGCTTTTCCTTAAGTCATCAGGAGGCTTCGACTTTGAACTCTAACAAGGTTATATTTTAAAAATGCTGACGTGATCATATATTTGTAATTTTTATGTTTAAGCAATTGGCCATTTTTAAAGTTTATAGTTCAGTAAATATTACTAGAAAGAGCATTTATTTCCCAGAAATTAAAGATAAATTTAAAAAACGAAAAAACCAAGTTAAAGCTTTATTTTGGATGTTTGTCTTTTTGGTTTTTAGTGTTTCACTTTCATTAACTTAAATCAATTATAGGCCAGGCCCAATGGCTCAGCCTGTAATCCTAGCACTTTGGGAGGCCAAGGTGAGTGAATTGGTGAATTGCCGGAGCCCGCGGGTTTGAGACCCACCTGGGAAACTTGATGAGACCTCATCTCTATAATAATTCAAAAATTAGCCGTGTATGGTAGTGCACGTCTGTAGTTCCAGCTCCTTGGAAGGCTGAGGCGGAAGGATTGCCGGAGCCCAGCAGGTTGAGGCTGCTGTGACCAGAAGCGTGCCACTGAACTCCAGTCTGGGCGACAGAGTGAGACTCCAACTCAAAAAAATTAAATAAAATAAATTTTTTAAAAATCAATCAATTATAAAAATTAGAAATACAGATTGAAACAAAATTCTACTTTCTTTAATTAGACATGCTGAAATTTATTTTATTAATTGAAAGACCAAAGCAGTAGGACAAGTAATTACTTTACAAGCATAAATTTTAGGCAGCAATGAAGACATTGAAATTCTGTTATAAATTCTGTTATAATCAGTTATATTGTGTCTCAAAAAGAGAAACAGGCTTTAAAATATATTTGTTGATGAATTTAGTGAAACACAGAAGTAAGCAGAAATTGGATGCTTCTCTAGTGTTATTCACAAAAATGCACAGTAAATTTCATTTTGTTAAAGGACAGTCATACCTTCAAATAAATGAGACAAGAGAGCCATAAAAATATAGAGTATGTATAAACAGAGTATGGTGCTTTAACATAACTGTTTAATATAATAAAATATATGACCAGTGATGTTATTTAAAAAATAACATTTGTTCACCTTACCTATTAAATACCCAATTATATACATATAAAGATTCAATTAATGAGGACTAAACAGGAATATACTTTTCAATAAAAAAAAATTAGTACAAAGAATCAATAAAATCTTTGCTGTAAGTTTTATATCTTTAGGATATATATAGACCTCTTAAAATAGGTCCTGTGATATAACCTGACTACTGGTCACTTTTCCTTTTAATATTGAAGTCTTCCCTCACATCTATCCAGTTTAAGTAATCATTTTTCTCAAAACAGATCTATCACTTTTTTTTTTCTATTGCAAATTGTATTTGCTGTTTTTTCTGTCTGAAATTTTCTACTCCACTGCCCAACCCTAACTACTATGAACCACTCAAGTCACAGTCAGGGTTTCATTTTATGTATACTTCCCAGAATAAGTACAAACTAGAATAGGTCTATAAACTGGGTTGGAGGCTCTCCTTTATGTTCTCAGAACATTCTATGCATTTTTATTTATTAGATCCACATACACACATTTGTAATATGTTATATATTTCACAAAAGGTCTATTCTGTATGGTTTGCTTAACATTGAGCTCCTTGATGGCAGAAGCCATGTTTCTCATCTCTGTATTTCAAATTTTTATAATATTTTTTAGCAAATAATAAACATTAACTTAATGTCTATAAAACATGAGTTTGCAGAAGCTCAGATCATTCTTTTCAATAGATAAATGTGTAATAACCTACCAGAAAACAAACCACAAAATTTAGTCTTACTGTCTCTAGCATGTGACCTCTCCTGAGCAACTCTCTACTGTAATAACTTTTTCTGCATACTCAGATTAAGAGACATATTTCATACTTTACTAGTTATCTGTTACTAGATTCCCCTGAATTCCATCTCTAGATTCCACTCCATACGACTTCCCAAATGTGGGTCCAGACATTTCTATAAATGTCAACAATCTTAGGTTCATGTGCACTAATCCTTTCTATAAGGGCTCTAATACCACAGCTAAGAATAAATCTGTATCTTCCAATTTGACTTTTTCTTCCAACTTGAGTTTTCTTTTCAATAGGAGAGGAAGGCCTGCTTATTCACTTAACAAGATTGTGTTTAAAGATAGTACAAGTTCAATTGATATTAATAAAAGACTGGACTAGTGAGGCACCTGCCTTTAAGTCAATGACTCTTCATTGTTGTGCTAAGAAGATCCCCTTCTCCACCTAGAGGACTATTCTTGTTAACAACAGCTCTCCATTGCTTCTTTACATCCCTGGAGAAATGAGTGCCAACTTGAATCAAATTTTCTGTTTTAGTTACCTCTGGATGGAAGAAAAAGTAAGAGCAAGTAGGAAATGCTGAAATTTCTCTCATCAGACTTTATTTCCTCTAGTAAATTACCTCTATAGAAATATTTAATTCATGTCTGTGTTCCTTTCACACCTAGTATATAGCACAAGCATAACAGAAATTCAGAAGATTATTTATTCAATGAATAACAGAAAGAGTGATTATCAATATTTTTTAAAATGATATGACTCATAAAATAATATGGCATTTGAATAAATTGTTTAGAATTTAAGGTTAATATTTAAAAGTCTGAGGAAATCCTAAATAGAAGGAATAACTAACCAGAAAATGAAATAGAATAAGAAAATTTGACACACAATTCTTAGTACTTGGGAATAAATTAAAATAATAACATATGGATGTAAGTCTTTTGTTGAGAAAAACATAAATTGTTATTGAAAAACATTAATGAATATGTGATTAAAGGTATAAATACGAGTGATATCACATTAATATAGATTAAACATTAACATTAGAGATAAATTTGAGAAAACTTATTGTATTTATAATTTCAGGCAACCTGTATAAGTAACTAAAAGAGTATTCATTGAATTTAAATAATAGATTCTAAAATTACCCAATCCCCACCACTAAACAATATGTCCATGTAACAAACATAACTTCTACCCTCTAATTCTCAAATTAATTAATTAATTAATTCCCATGAAATTATACAGGCATAATAATGGTATTTGTTTTTCAAAAGCATTAAAACCTACAGTGAAGGAGATGATATTTATTAATTACTAAGACTGTTAGATCAATATCCCGGTAAGGCCTCTGAAAAGTTAGGTCAGACACACTGGGGGATCTGTCATCTGGTGCCACACAAAAGATGCAAAGAATTGCACAGAAGTTAGATTGGAAAATACAGTTTATTTAGAAAGTAATTTAGATAAGAGAGAGAGACAGAAAGAGAGGAGATTCATCTCCCCAAGGTAGGGGAAGGGGCCAAAGCTAGGAAACACTGCAACCGAAGCTCAAAGACGCACATGGTCAGACCATAACTTAGCAAAGCAATGGCAGCTGACTGCTCAGTCAAATCCTTTTTAAACTTTCCTTTTGATGGGGAAAGGTGGTAAAACTACTTGGTTGGTGGTCTGCTCCAATCATTACAGAGGGCAGGTATACACAGGTACTGACGTCAGGTGATGGACAGCAGGCAGATGGGTGGGTTAGTCACATGACTGGCTTCCATGTTGATGGGATCTGTGTCATGAAGGTCTCAAAGGGCTGATTAGGTTAACTTGTTTACAAAAGAAGCTGGAGAGTGTGTTGTAACACAATTATCAATAACTACCTCCAAGAAACCTGTTCTGTTCTTGGCTAGTGATTAGAGGGTAGTTGAAGTGAACTGCTAGAAAAATATGACAAAATTAAGCAATGCTACAATGACTGCTTATTGGGTATAATGGCTCCATCATATGTCCATTCAAAGACATAGTAAATGTACTTATAATCTTTTGGTCTTTATGAGAGATTATACAAATATAGTGGTAAAAAAGAAATACTGTGGCAAATGTAAACAAACCGTAGTTACTTATGCATGGTGGAAGTGATAGTTTGAACCTTTTAAAAATAAATAGACTATAAAATAAACTGTGTAGGGACAAGTAAATATCAACAAACCTTAGGGACAAGTAAATATCAACAAACATTTATAAAAATAAAATATAATTAGTATTGCTTAGTTTATTCCATGATAAAATCTTTTAAAGGTATATTTTTTTAAAAAGTACATTTATATATGTATATGGGACTTACATGTAAGACACTTGGAAATCTCCACTACATTCTATCAACAAGTAAATAGCTAAACAAACTGAAAAATCAACAACTCTTCTTAGATCCATAAGGGAAGTGAGGTCATAGGGCAAACTGCTGCCCTCCAAACTGGAAGGACCAAGAGGATATTACAAAGATTCACAAATTATTGAAGCAGAAACTTACTAGCAAACACTTCTGCACTTCCCAGTGGTTAAGAAAGGAAACTTGAACAGTGATTGACTAGTTGCTGAAGGCATAGTGTGGACAAGTCTGAGAAATAAAAACTCCAGGGGGACCCAGTCATGGGACTGGGGAGCCCACTTTATTATTTATCTCCCAAAACTTTACCATGTTCTCACAATAAATATCAGAAAAAAAAAATTCTTTTATGTTTCCAGCAGAGAAAAGGAAAAGCATTTTTAATAAGTAAAAACAGTATGTTCTTCTTAACAAAGGTGTTTCTTCAAGAAAGCTATTTAATTAGAGCTTAACCTGCTGGGATTTTAACAGAGCCTAACTGACCTGGGTGAAGGGAAACACCCAACATCAGCCAAGCTCTAACTTCTCACATGGAGAAAGAAAAATTCAGAACCTAACCCCATAAAGTTGTTCTGTACCATTTAAGGAGGAACGGAGAAACATCTGTAAAATTCACAGTCCAAGATACTGGCTCATTAAAAGACTGAGACCAAATCATAGAACTAAAGAATGCTATCTCTCTTCCTAAACATTGCCACCACATTACTAAAGACCTATTTATAACAGTCCTTTTTACCTAGCATATCATGTTCAGATATATATATATATGACATACTAAAATTTAAAAAAAAAACAAAAATAACAGTTTAAGAGACAGAGCATGCATCAGAACCAGACTCAGATATGGCACAGATCTTGAAAATATGAGACTGGAAATTTTAAATATAACTATGATTAGTATGATAAGGCCTTTAATGGATAAAGTAGATAGTATGCAATGGCAGATTGGCAATATAAGAAGAAAGATAAAAATTCTAAGAAAGAACCAAAAAGAGATGCTGGAAATAAAAACACTGTAGTATAAATGAGAAATGATATTGGTGTACTTATTATTAGGAAACTGCACATGATTGAGTAAAACATATATGAGCTTAAGGATATTTTAATAAAAACATTGAGAACTGAAAAGAATTGAGAAAAAAAGACAAAGGGAGAAAGAATATCAAAGAACTGTGACAACAAAAGGTGCTAAACATATAAAATGCATGTAATGAAAAAGATAAAAAGAAATAGGAGAAATATTTAAAACAATAATTACTAAGAATTTTTTTACATTTAATATCAAACACTAGGCCACAAATCCTAAAAACTTAAAGAACATCAAGCAGAATAAATGCTAAAAAACTAAACCTATGCATATTCGTTTTAAGCTACAAAGCAGAAAAAAATAAATAAGCATATTTAAATAAATAATATCTAAAAACTTCTCAATTCTGAGGAGAGATATGGACATCTAGGTACATGAAGCTCAAAAGTCTTTAATCAGCTTCAAACCAAAGAAGATTTCAACAAGATACATTATAATCATTCTGTCAAAAATCAAACACAAAGAGTTAATTTTGAAAGCATCATGAGAAAAACAGCTCATCGCATACAAGGGAACCTTCATAAGACTATCAGCAGAAATCTTGCCGGTCAGGATAAAGTGGGATGATATAATCAAAGTTCTGAAAGAAAAATAAAACAAACTGCCAACCAAGAATGGTTTACAAAGCAAAGATATTGTCCTGAAATAAAGAGATATTCCTAGACAAACAAAACTGAGGGAGTTCCTTACCACTAGAGCAGCCTTAAAAAATGTAAAAGGGAGTTTTTAAGCTAAAATAAATTGAATTAGTCCTAAAAGCATATAAAAGTATAAAACTCATCAGTAAACTTAAGTATGCATTCAAATTCAGAATACTCTAATATTACAGTGGTGCTAGATAAAACACAAACTCGAGCATAAAAAGTGTTTTTAAAGTACTAAAAATAACTATAGCTACAATAATTTGTTAGTGGATACATAATATGAAAACATATAAATTGTGACATCAGAAACATAAAATGTGAAGAGGAAAAGAAAAAGTATAGGATTTGTATTAGATCATAATTAAATTATTACCAGCTAAAAGTAGCCTGTAAAAACTAAAAAGTGTTTTAGGCAAGTTTCATAGTAACCACAGAGGCAAAAACCTATAGTAGATACACAAAAAACAAAGAGAACGAAATCAAGGCATACCATTACAAATCATCAAATCACAAAGGAAGACAACAACAACAAAAAATGTTAAAACATCTATGAAACAGCCAGAAAAGGATTAATAAAATGATAATATTGAGTCCTTATAAAAAAAACTTTTTATAGTGAACTATTGAGCTAATCAAATTGATTAAAACAATAGCTCTTGTAGATCTTTGTAAATTGAACATACTGTAGACATTGACAATGGAAAGTAGGAAGATGACAAAAATATTTGAATAGGCCTTCTTTTATTCATTTCTTTCTTTCATCTTGGATTAAAACATATTTTATATAAAGAGAATCATGTTTTTCTTAGTCTGAAGTCTTTACTTCTAACTCTACCAGAAATTTGTCTTCTAGGCTGAGTTCGGTGGCTCAGCCTGTAATCCCAGCACTTTGGGAGGCTGAGGCAAGTGGATTGCCTGAGCCTGCGGGTTCCAGACCCACCCGGGGAAATTGGCGAGACCTCGTCTCTACAATAAATCAAAAATTAGCCGGGCATGGTAGCATGCACCTATATAGTTCCGGCTACTTGGAAGGCTGAGGGGGAAGGATAACCGGAGCCCAGCAGGTTGAGGCTGCGGTGACCGGGAATGTGCCACTGCCCTCCAGTTTGGGCAACAGAGTGAGACTCCAACTCGAAAGGAAGGAAGGAAGGGAGGGAGGGAGGGAGAGAGGGAGGGAGGAAGAAAATTGTCTTATAAAATAGAGTAACTGAATGTATAAAAATAATAAGGCCCAACTCTTGCTTCAGACTTACTTTAGCTTTAAGGGCATATATAGGCTAAAAGTGAATGGATGAAAAAAAGATATTCTATGCAAATAAAAACCAAAAGAGACCAGAGTAGTTATATTTCTATTAGACAAAAATAGTCATTAAATCAAACAGTGAAACAAAACACAATAAAAGTTATTATATAATAACAAAGTGAACAATCATCAATAATATACTACAATTATAAATATATATGCACCCAACATTTTGACCATCTCAATATATAGAACAAATATTAGCAGATCTGATGGAAATAATAAACAACAATACAATAATAGTAGTGGATTTTATGCCTCACTTTCAACAATGGATATATTATCAAGGCAGAAAATTAATAATGAAACATTGAACTTGACTGAAATTTAGAACAGGTTGACCTAACAAACATATAGACAATAGTCCTTCTGATAGCAGCATAAAACACATTCTTCTCAAATACACACAAAAACATTTTCCAGAATAGATTTGAATGTTAGGCCACAAAACAAGTCTTAACAAACTTAAGAAGAATAAAGTTGTATCAAGCATCTTTTCTGACCACAAAAATACGAAACTAGAAATCAAAAACAAGAAAACTGAAAAATTCACAAATTTGTGGAAACTAAACCACATGATTCTGAACAACCAATAGATCAAATAGTAAATATTTAAATATTTGGATATATTACCAGATGTGGAATTTCTGGATCATATGGAAGCTCAGTTTTTAGTTCTTGAAGAACTTACCACGCTGCTTTCCATAAAGGTAGAACTGGCTTACAATCTCACCAGCAGTATAACAGTGTAGAAGTGTTCCCTTTTCTCTGTACCAACACTTGTCATTTGTTGACTTTTTAATGATAGCCATCCCTTTTGGTGTTAGGTGGTATCTCATTGTAGTTTTGATTTGCATTTCTTTGATGATTAGTGAGACTGAATATTTTTTCATGTGTTCATTGGAAGCTTGTATCTCTTCCTTTGAGAAGTGTCTGTTTATGTCCTTTGTCCACTTTTAATACCCCTCCCCGCACCTTTCTATTCATTTGAGTTCCTTATAGATCCTGGATGTTAGGCCTTTGTCAGATGCATACCTTGCAAATATTTTTTCCCATTCCATGAGTCGTCTCTTTACTCTCTTGCTGGTTTCTTTTGTTGTGCAAAAACTTTTCATTTTGATAAGGTTCTAGACATTTTACATACATAGTATCTAGACATGTGACCTTTTGTGACTGGCTTCTTTCACTTATTCTTTTTTAGCGTTTCATTCATATTGCAGCACTTGCTGGTACTTCATTCCCTTTTATGCCATATAATATTTCATTGTGTGGATATACTACATTATGTTTTTCTGTTCATTGGTTGATGGACATTAGTGCTTCTTTTACTTTTTGGCTACTATGAATAACTCTGCTATGAACATTAGCATGTAAAATTTTGTTTGATCATATGTTTTCATTTCTTATCATTAGATATCTAGGAGTGTAATTCTGGGTCATTGGTAACTCTATGTTTAACATTTCAACGTATTTCACTGTTTTCACAGTGGTACACCATTTTACATTTCCACCAACAATGTATGAACCTTCCAATTTATCCATATTCTCACCAACACTTGTTATTGTTTGTCTTTTTGTTTTTGACAGTCCAGTGGGTGTTAAGTGGCATCTTGTGGTTTTGATTTGCATTTCCATAGTTAATAATCATGCTGAGCATCATTTCATGTACATATTATTTATTCAGATGTTATCTTTAGGTGAATGTCTATTCAAATCCTTTGCTCTTTTTCAAATTCTGTTGTCTTTTCATTTCTTAGTTGTAAGAGTTACTTATATATTCTAGGTATAAGTAACAATGGTTAAGTTTTATATCAACTTGGCTGTACCATCTGTGCCCAATATTTTCTTGGTTGTTCTTATGAAGGATGAGATTGACCTTTAAATTAATGGACTTTGAGTAAAGCACATTACTTTTTCATAATGTGAAGAGACTTTATCCAATCAGTGAAGCACCTCAATGAAACAAAGACTGACCAGAAAACAAATCTTGCCAGCAGACTTCCTTTAAACTTGAATTGTAACTCTTCCCTGCCACCAGCCTATTCTGCAGATTTTGAACTTAAAACTAGGATTATGATCAATTGACATTTTTTTCTGGGACAGCATTAGTTGTAAGAAATCTCTTCCTTCTAAATTTTTATGAACCTCCCATTTCATGGTCCTAGTATTGAGCTAACATTGTAGCTTACTACCTATTCCACTTTACATCCTGTACAAGCATGTGCATGAAAAATATTTCCCCAGAGACTTTCTTATGGCCATATGCACTGGGACCTAATTTCAGGCTTATCAACAAACAAACAAACAAATGGCATGAATAAGGCCATCAACTTTGAGTACTTTAATTAATACACCAAGCACCAGATAAGTATTAAAATGTACATCATTTTAATTAAATCAGAGACTACTCTCTGTAGTTAGTATTTTTCTCCTTTTAAAAAGAACAAAAGTGACCGGGCTCGGTGGCTCAACCTGTAATCCCAGCACTTTGGGAGACTGAAGCGAGTGAATTGCCTGATCCCACAGGTTCGAGACCAGTCCGGGCAACTTGGCAAGACCTCATCTCTACAATAAATAAAAAGTTAAAAATTAGCTGGGCGTGGTGGCGCACCTGTAGTTCTGGCTACTTGGAAGGCTGAGGTGGAAAGATTGCCAGAGCCCAGCAGGTCGACACTTGGCTGTGAGAATGCCACTGCACTCCAGCCTGGGCAATGGAGTGAGACTCTGACAGAAAAGAAAAAACAAAAAACAAACAAACAAACAAAACAGAACAAAGGTAAGGCTTTAAGCATTCATTTATAAAAAGCTTTTGAAACTACAGTGTTGACCAGAGAATATCTAACTAAAGACAACTCCAAATTTCAAGATCTAAACTGAGAAAGAAATGAGAAAAGATAAGACCCAATAATATTCTATGTCTCAAATAAAATTTGTCCACAATTCTGTTAAATGAGTTAAACTTTCTCACTTATATAAGAAAACATTTTTTTGAGGTAGGGGCTTAGGGAAAGTTGAAACACTTATAAACCAAAATACTTTAGTTTCTCAAACATTTTCCTTCCTATCTCTGCTGATTACAAAGATATTTGCATGTAAATAGAAATGTTCTTCGGTGTAATCAGCAGGCTGTTCCCTCAGTTTGATATGCGTGCTCTTACCATGGTTTCTTTTTTTCCTCAGTAATCAATTCAGATATCACAAACACTGGGCTATGACATCATCAAATAATCCCAGATTAGGAGCAGTCAAGAGATAAAAAGGGGGAAAAAACTTTTATACAAATGTCTCAGCAATCTGCAGTAATGGTCACTATGAAGTATGGTAAATTCCAACAGTTATAAGGTTCAGTCAGCCATATAATGTGTAATCTGTATTTTGCTATTAAAATGTAGATCTGATGCCCTTCTTGAACTATATAACTGCATTATTGCTCTCAAAGAAAGACTGTTCATTCAAATTTAGCCTTCCTCTTCAGACCTCTTTTAGAATTTAACTGTATTCTCCTTCAAAATTTATTTCTTTGGGAATGCAAATATCTATCACCTATCTATCTATATCTGTCTATCTGTCTATCTATCATCTATCTATCTATCATCTATTTTTTTTTTTTTTTTTTTTTTTTTAGTTGGAGTCTCACTCTTTCGCCCAGACTTGAGTATAGTGGCCGCACCCGGCCACCCCAGCCACGACCTGCTGGGCCAGCGATCCTTACGCCACAGCCTTCCAAGTAGC
>CAUYQG010059776.1:0-11378 GCA_963574415.1 Tarsius wallacei | reverse complement strand
TGCAGCCTCGACCTGCTGGGCTCCGGCGATCCTTCCACCTCAGCCTTCCAAGTAGCTGGAACTACAGGCGCACGCTACCACGCCCAGCTAATTTTTTGATTTATTGTAGAGATGAGGTCTCACCAAGTTGCCCAGGGGGGTCTTGAACCCGCAGGCTCAGGCATTCCACTCACCTCAGCCTCCCAAAATGCAGGATTACAGGCTGAGCCACCGAGCCAGCTCCCTCTACATTTTAATAGAAGGAAAACTCAACACACTTCAAGTATGACCATTTGCTGGATTAATTTCTTCCCTGAGATGATATAATCATAGGCAAAGAGATCATTTGCATCCTTCTATCTAGTTTAAATACAAATTGGTTTCATAACGACATGATCTTTTCCACTTGCTCTGGGAGGCTGTGAGAAGGTATCAACCAGCTGCAAAGCATAAGACACTTTCTCCCCACCTGCTCATTAGCAGGAATATGGATGCTACTTGGTCTGGTCACTCATCTGTTTCTCTGCTCACGTTGTTCCCATTGCACAGAATGTCCTCTGTTTCTGTAGGCTAATCACCTGTGACCATACTTTCTGGAAAAGGGGAATGAAGAAAGAGAGAAGCATATCAACAGAGAAAAGATATTTGGGTGTTCCTTTTGTATGGTCTGGGAGATTCAGTACAGACACAGAAATACTGGCATTTTGTAATTTACAAGCACACTAGACAGAATAATAGAAATTAAGATGGTCTTGAATAACATATAGTCACTATCCTTACCCTACAAGGTCCAGCTTAAATACTCTCCATAAATGTTCCCTAGCCACCACACCCTCCTAACCCTCCCCTTATTCCCACCACATGCACAAGGAAGTAATCTCTTCCCCTCTCAGAACTTTCCAATCACTTTACCCCTTTATGGTATTTGCTACTTGACAATTCATATTATGGTTCTTAAAATTCCTATCTATAACTATAGATATCTATAACTACCAACCAGAATGGCTTCAAATGAAAGAAAGACAATGTCAAGTGTTGACAAGGACATGAAGCAACAGAAATTCTCTCATACACTGATGATGACAGTGTGATCTGGCAGGCCTTTGAAAACTGGCAGTAATTACTAAAGCTAAACATATGCCTAACCTGTAACTTGGGTATGAGGTAGGAGAACATTCACTTCCTCTTCCCCCAAATGGTTTTGCCTATAGTCTTTTGTTCCATCATTGCCCCATCTAAATGCTTTTTTCATATTTTCTCCCAATCCTAGAGACTAGCTCAGATTACTCTTCCTAATCACTAAAAAGAAATCTCCTCTCCTATGGAAAACCCTGACACTTAGCTTTTACCTCTGATAAATGACTTACGAATTTTCCACATATAAATCGCCTCATCTAATGTTACAATGCACTTTTAGTAACATTATCTAATTTGCTCCTCACAATGGAGTTATTGTGAGGAAGGCAAGATATTATTAATTATTAATTCCATTTTATATATGAGAAAATGGAGGTTCAGAGAGAAAAAACAACTTCTCCAGTTTTTACCTGGCCTTATTAGTGCCCAGGAACAGAAGCAGACCTTATTCTTCTGATCTCTATTTATTATCTGCTCCATCTTCACAATTTTATTAACTTATCTCCCCCAAAAAGACAGTGAGGTCCTTGAAGTCTAGAATATGCTTAACACATTTATATCCCTCCTAGTACAAAGTAAGGCATTCAGAGAGCTCCAAACAGTTTGGCCACTTGATTCCAACACTGTACCCCACTTTCATGGATTCGCAGACATACTTATTTCCTTTTCTTCTAGACCCCATGGGCAATGCTAAATTGTTGGAAGAAATCATAAGCACAACACGCATCCCAAGTAACATTTCTCTTCGTTAGGGAAGAGGAGGAGCCCTTCAAGATCGGGGAGCCTCAATGTGCCCTCCATTTTCAGTTGCTAGGACTCCATGCTACAAAGTGTTCAAAAAAAGCTGACAGAGGCAGCTTCGAGAACCACAATTTAATCGCAATTATTAAACTGCAAGTTGATCAGATACCAAAAACCACATCTCAAATACTTTCACTTGTAAACAAACAAGAGCTATTTTATTTCAAAATGGAGTATAATAAAACAAAACAATTCAGTATGAAATGTAATTGTCTTCATTCCTAAATAAGAAGCTAGACAATACCAAATCTTTCAGGAAGTCAGCCAAAGAACTGATGTGAGGAGAACAGGGAAAGCACTAGGCAGATGTCTGGATACCCAAAACTGAAAGGCAATGTTGTCCTCTATACTTAACATTCTTGACTTTCCACATTGGGTGTTGGACACCTTAGCAATGGAGGATAAATATCTGGGTAAATGTCAGAAGAAAGGGAGAGGGAAAGGGAATGCCAAAAATAAGTCTACACACTAGAAGTCAGATAATCAAACAGATCTCTTTGCCTAGTGATATATGTATCAAATACACTATTTCCAGTCTGAATTCTAAATCCAAATATCTAAGTCAGGGCAGTAGGGCTAGAATTTGTTTTACTTATCTGTCTCCCTCTCAAGACAAAGTAATTTGAGGGTAGAAATCATGTCTTGCTTGGTTTTTATGTTCTCCATAGGGAGAACACACAGTAGGTACTCCACAAATTCCTGAAATGAATGGTTGAGATTAGGGATGAAAGGCTATTGGACTTCCAAGCATAAATAATCATATCAGAGCAGCTAGGCTACCTACTTGGCATAACTACCCTAAACCATAATTTTAGTAAGAGTTGATTGTATGTAATTGGTGTGAAAACCAATTTAGGGTGAGTCTTTAGGGTCTGAAGAGATGTTATTCTCATATTCAACTGATTCATGCACAGCCCTCTTTATTATATTGACAGCACCATTCCTTAGTATCAGCTTACAGCTATCTGCAAGAACAAAATCCTAAAGTCTTAAAATGGTCTGTGTAAGCAGGAAACAACATCTGACTCCTCAGTACAGCATGATCATGCCTTTCACAAAGAAAACTCAGATCTAGATAAAACATGAGTTATGGAAACAACCCTTTAAAATCTACTGCTGGGCTTGCCTTTACTAGCACAGAGAATTACACAGGAAACTACACAAACGGATCAACAGACACCCTGCAAACAGGACCTTTAACTAAGCTTGCTAAAATTCTTAATTAAAAAAGTAACAGGAGACAGCTAAATACCAGATGAATGCCTCTGGAATGAAGAAAATCTGGCCAATGACATTAAGCTTCTAAACCTGCCTCTAAAACTTTCCTATCTGCCTTTCCAGCTTCCCTGTAACTGAACCTTGGAAAGGGGAAGCAAGTTGTCTGAAATACAAAGGACACTAAACCACTTATTCAAGCCTGAAGAAATTCTAAGTAATTGGAAATCCCAATGAAGTCGTTAGTCCCTGCCATTTTCTGTGTCTCATGGTCAGGTTTTGTGCATAGGTATACCAGTTCTCATAAGTCACGAGTTTTGTTTTACATTAATTCATTTATGGCTTATAGTGCTCTTCTGTAACCATTATCCAATTGTTTTTAATCCATTTCTGTGAGGGAGTTTGCAGAGTTTGGTTTATGTTTCCTTTTTACTGTCAAAGAATAGAGATTTAGAAAGGTTAGGGCACTTGCCTTAGATCACAGATTCACAAGTGGTGAGTGAAAGGACAGACCGAGAGCCGAAAGGCATTTTTTATCTTGTTCCTAAACCTTAACACAATGATGAGAAAGTAGAAGCTATGTTTTGGAGAAATGCATACTTTAGGAAAAACTGACCTTGCTGACTATGTCATTTCAGAAACACAGACTTCCAAGTATCAGAGGTATCTCATAGTAGCAATCAAGCTTGCCTATAGTAAAGGGAATTTACAAGGCCTAAGACATCATGCATTGGGCAAGGATTGTAGAAGTCACGAAATTTGTAATTACAAAAGTTATGACCGCTGGGGGGGGAGCAGGGGGGAATTTGAACTTCTAGTAAACTGGGCACTATCTACAGGGAAGCCAAGGATCCCCCGAAGCTACCCACTGGGAATGAGTAGGAGATAAGGGGAAGTGCACCCTCTATTAGCTCTAAGGAATGTCATTTGGGAAGGTGCAGGAGCACTGGGATCCTTGTCATGCCTTTCTCTAGGGGCTGTGATAATATGGGCAGACATTAGGGGGTCTCTGTGTCACAGGATCTCCAAGACATTCGCAGGTGGTCAGTAAGGAAGCCACGGCAGTCATGTCTGCCTGACTGCAACATCTCCAAGGAAAAGGCTTTAAGCCGGAGCTCAAGGGGGCTACAGGGCCACACTCAACTAGAGTGTAGGCCCACTCCCTGTCTGTGGGGAGTGAACTTATGTTAAATAAATCTTTTCTTCTCTCACTTCTTTGTGTATTGCAATTCTTTGAATTACTCAGATTGCCAGCTCTGGCGGTGCTGCGCCTCCCTCTCCATCTGTACCTCCACCCTCACCCTGTCCATACCCTAACATTTTCTGGAGGTCCCACCGAGATCTCTGAGAATCTCTCTCTCTCTCTCTCTCTCTCTCTCTAGTCTTCCATATTTCCTAACCGGTGACCCTCTGTGGACTGTGTTGGAACCTGGTGGCAACTGAAAGCTCTGGCTGAGGCTACACTTCAGCATACTGGAAGGTCCCAGGGAAAGACATCAGACTGCTGTGGCCTGACAGGGTGAGGGATTAAGGTTAACTCTTTACTTCCTTCTAGCCAAAGTTTCTGAGTTTCCCCATGGACCGAGCTGGATCTAGGAGGACAAATGATGGTCCCTGCCTACTCCCTAGGGAGGCAAGATGGCTACTCCCTAGGGAGGCAAGAAGGTCCCCAAAGGAAAGTTCAGACTGCCAGCGCCTGTACGGGTGGGAGACAAAGTGCTTGGTTTTTTTCCTCTTTTCCTCTCTGGTTGGCGAAGTAACTCCACGAAGGACCTTGAGACTTCAACAGCTGTACGGTACGCCTTTCTGCACCTCTGGTGAATCATCCTTCATTTATCATCCACACACCCACAGATTTGAATGTGCGCTCCTGGATCCCCCTGGTTTGGATGAGTTTCTGGGTCTCTCAGGCTTTTCCCGGTTTCCATCTTGGAAGATTCCTAGCACGGATCTGAGACCCAATTGCCCGAAGTCCTGGTACCAGGCCTTCCAAGACATGGTGGAGCACAGCGTCCCATGAGCTCCAGTGGGCACAGAGACGGGAGGACGTTCTCTCCCTGCTGACTCACATCCTTTGCGCTAATTCCTTTAAACCTGTTGGGGACACCTGGCAGGGGATCTGGATGGGTTAAGGCATAGAAACAAATCCATGAAACAAAGAGCCCATCCCAACTGTACCCGTTTCCTTTTATTACAATACTGCTTTGCAGCCCTGGCACCGGCTCTGGCCCACCTTGCCCCAGCTGGCCTTTTTATCTGGTGGCCAAGCATGTGGAAATTCCACAATATAAGTTGAGGGATGGTGAAACTTGGCCACAGAGTGGCTCCCTTGCTCCTAACACCCTTCTGCAGCTTGATCTGTACTTAAAAAGAAATGACAAATACCTCGACATCCCATATATTTAGGTCTTTTATGAGTTAGCTCGCCACCCAGATATCTGTTCCTCTTGCTGTATTTTTGTGTTGGCTCCCCAGACCCCACTGCCCATAGGCTCATCAGATACTGATCCTGCTGACTTAGCCGCCCCTCCCTCCAAAGATTTTTCACCTCCTTCATACTCTCCTATTCCTTTTACAACTGTGATTCCTGCTTTCCCTCTAACAACTCAAATGCTGACCGTGCTGGCTTAACTACTCTTGTCTCTCTTGTAATCTGCTTTTAATATTCCACCCTCCATCAGTTTCCCTTCCTTTTCCTCTTTCTTGCCCTCCACCTTTGCCTGCGGAGGAGGGCTGGCATCTACAGCCGATGCCTAGCCCTGGCCCCCAGTCTCTCTTCTCTTTTACCCCTGGAGAAGGGGCTGGTGTCAAAGACCATGGCACCTAACCCCAGCCTCCAACCTTCTCACCCCCTACTTCTTCTTCTATCTATCCACCTCTGCCTATCGAGGGCTTGGTGTCACTGGCCGGGACTCCTAAGCCCCATTCTATGTCTCATTCTCCTTTACAACTATAATAATAGATCCTCCTACACCTCCTAAGTCCCCAATACATCCATCTCCAGCCCACACTCGTTCAGGCAAATCCTTTCAGGCACCACTTGCTCACCAATTTCCCCTGCGAGAAGTAGCAGGTACAGAGGGAATTGCATGAGTCCATGTGCCCTTCTCTTTAACAGACTTATCCCAAACTGAATCTAAACTGGACTCTCATTCCACTGACCCAACTAAATACACTAAAGAATTCCAATATTTAACCCTGTCATATGATTTAACCTGGAAGGATCTCAGCAGTTTACTAATATTGATTTAAACTCTCTGGAGAGACAAGCTCTTCTAACTATGTATTTTATCTCCCGGTCACCACTGGACATTAGGCGCAAACTCCAAAAAATTAGAAAAGGGCCCACAAACCCCTCAATTAGAACTACTGGATATGGCCTTTAAAGTCTTTAACAACTGGGAGAAGAAAAACATGCAGCACCCCAAACATAAGTGGGAAGCATTTCAGCTTTTATCTACCGTTTTAGCAAAGAGAGCCACCACTGATAATCTTCCACCCCAGACAGTCAATCGCAGAAGGGGTAAACAGCCCCCTTCCCAGGTTTGTTTCCAATGCCATCAAAATGGGTATATGGCCAAAGACTGTCAAGCTCCACCACCAGCAAAACCCTGTCCCAAATGCAAACAGCATGGACATTGGGCTCATGATTGCCTCGTTTGCCTAGCTGGAGGGGAACACATGGCCTAGAGGCCTGCTGCAAATGAGGAATACCAGGCACCTCGCACAATCTCGGAAGGGGATCTTTTGGGCTTGTTCCAGTCAGACTGACTTGCCCCTGGCTCAACACCCTCAACGTCTTTGGAACAAACTAGTAAACCAACCGAGTCTAGGGTGGAAATATCAATAGCTGGCAGGGTCATAACATTCATTATTGAAAACTTCCTGGTCTACTTCTTCCTTCACCCCTTTCAGTTGTGGGGGTGCAGGGCATTATATCCAGGTCTCTCACTACGCCATTACTTCCATGTGTTCTGGGAGATAAAACATTTCAACACTCCTTCCTTGTTACGCCAACATGTCCAGCTCCATTATTGGGAAGGGACATTATGAAAAAAAATTGGAACTCGTATTATTATTTACCCTGAGCCATCACCACTGTGCTTTCTGGGTGCCTTTTGTTTAGCTTTGGATTACCCTAGTTCTACGCTGGATACTATCCAAGCCTTTCCACTGCATATCTGACAAGCAGTACCCTCTTTAGTTTGGGACACATCAACACCTAGATGAGTGTCTAATATAGTCCCTATTGTTATTTAACTAAAGGATCCCAATTCCTTCCCTAATAAGCCCTGATACCGTATAAGTCAAAAAGCTTTACTAGGTCTCAAACCACTAATTAAAAAGTTTTCATCCACTGGGGTTCTCACCCCCACTAATTTCCTATATAATACCCTGATTTCACCAGTCAAAAAGCCAGATGGCTCTTACAGACTTGTCCAAGATTTACGAATTATAAACTAGCCTGTTATTCCTACACATCCAATAGTTCCAAACCCATACACCCTTCTCAGCACAGTTCCACCGGAAGCCCAATACTTTACTGTACTGGACCTAAAGGATGCCTTTTTCACTATACCTATAGCCCCTGAATCTTACAACTTGTTTGCATTTACATGGACTGATCCCAATACTAATAGATACCAACAACTAGCATGGGCAGTCCTCCCTCAAGGATTTTGAGACAGCCCACATTTGTTTGGACAGGCACTAGCTGCTGACTTGTCTCAATTACAGTTACAAAACAGTCATTTAGTCCAATATATGAATGATTTACTTTTATGTAGCCCTTCCCTGGAAGTCTCTTGTGAAGATACTATCTCTCTTCTAAAATTCCTATGTAATACGGGATACCGGTTCTCCCCTACCAAGGCTCAATTAAACTTAACACAGGCCACCTACTTAGGATTTTTACTGAGCCATGGGAGCCGACAAATAACCATCAAAAGGAAACATCTCATAGCCTCATATCCACTCCCTCAATCCAAGGACTTAAGTGCCTTTTGGGGTTTAACTGTTTACTTTAGAATCTGGATTCCCAATTATGGACTTATAGCTAAGCCATTATACGCCGCTACTCAGGGTCCAGAACATGAGCTTCTGGACTGGCACTCACTGGCACAAAAAGCTTTCTTTTTGCTCTGGGACTCAATAACAAGGGCCCCAGCTCTGGCATTCCCCAACTTACAAAAGAATTTTATCCTCTACACAATGGAGAGGGGAGGAATAGCCTTGGGGATGCTAGGACAAAGGTACAGTCCAGATATGAAGGCAGTAGCATACTTATCTAAACAATTGGACAATACAGCAAAAGGGTGGTCACCTTGCCTTTGGGCCCTAGCAGCAACTGCCATACTAACTCAGGAAGCTAATAAAATTACTTATGGACAGCATATTGATGTGTACTCTCCACACCAGGTGGCTGACATTTTGAACAATAACGCTTACAAATTTCTTACAAGCTCAAGACTTACTAAGTACCAAACTCTGTTCATTGGCAACTCTAATATAACTCTCCAAAAGTCAGGTCCCTTAAACCCAGCTACCCTCCTGCCACTTCCAGAACCGCATAGCTGTATAGAAATTCTTAAAACGTCTAGGGCAGTAAGACAAGATTTAACCAACATTCCCCTTATTAACCCTGAATGCGAATGGTACACTGAAGGGAGCAATTTTGTTATTAATGAAGAAAGGAAGGCCAGAGATGCCATAACGACCACTACTAAAGTGACTGAAAGTTCACCTTTGCCTCCTGGCACCTCAGCACAAAAGGCTGAACTTATTGCTTTGGTTACAGCTCTGAGGTTAGGAAACATGTAAAGAAAGTTGTTGGTATAATGTATGTTTTTGGTAAGAAAGGATAAAGGAAAGAGAAGTAATTTTGTACATGAAAGAATCTTGCACGGTACAATTTTGTTCTATAATAGAATGGTTGATTACTTAAAGAAATGAAAGTATAGGACAAAAATAGAAGGTTCAAGCATGTCAAAAAATGGTATGAGTATGTCGAACATGGTATGTGAAAGTTTGTGAAAAGAAATGTATGAAGGGAATTCTGTAAACACTCAAGATTACAAAAAGGTTCTATAAATTTACCATTAATATCAAGTACACTAATGCTAGGCCACAATGCTACTCAAAGACCAGAACATGAGCTTCTTAATTAACAATCTCCAAAAGAATTTTCTCCTATAAACAGAGGGGGGAAGAGAAAGAAACAAAATTAAATTAGCCCTCCCCCACTGTCTTTGTTACAAAAAGCAAGGTTTTTTCCCTCCCCATTATCTGTTACAAAAAAGAGAAGTTTTTTTTCTTTTCAAAATCTTTGGCCTGTCACTTTGGCTAAATAAGTAACTTTTGCAATAACGACTCTAATTTTGTGTTATAAAATTATGCTTTTAGAATTTTTAATACTTAAAGTTCTCTGTCTCTCTAAGGTGAGATAAGAAACAAGCCCCAGGAACCACACCTGCCCCACAAATTCCAGCAGACCAGGCACAAGGATTACTATCCAACATAGGATGAATGGCAAAATAACCTGGGCTTCACCCTCTAGCATATAAAGAATATCAAACCTATTATAAAAACAAAAGACACCATTTTCTCTTGCCAATGTTTACCTGTTTTGAATTCTCAATTTAAGCTACAACCTAATTACATGTCTCTAATTTCAATTTTTCCTTTTTCAGACTTTGTCAAAGTGGCTGTATTTCCTTGCTAAGGTACAACTATAGATAATTTACAAAGGAATATTTCAACTTACACTAATAAATTAGAACTTTTAAATAAACTTTTTAAAACTTTTGGCTAAACATACATATAATTTACAAAACTACTTTCATTTGTCTAGCATCATCTCTGAGGCAATAGCCTTTTTCATCATCATTTGCTTAATAATTTTTGCCTGCTGCTCTCGCTTGATGTTTTATTAAATCCAAATAGTATCTGGTTAAGGTCCCGCCATTTCCTGTTCATGCCCTTGGAAATAGATAGATAGGGACATCTCTACGGCCCAGCTCAGCAGGAAGTAGATACAGAAGACTGATCTTCGCCCGTTTCCCAGGGTCGTAAGAGTATTTCCAAGAGCAGGAGTGGGGAATGAAAGGACAGATCGAGAACTGAAAGCCATTTTTTATCTTGTTCCTAAAACTTAATACAGTGATGAGAAAGTAGAAGCTATGTTTTGGAGAAATGCATACTTTAGGAAAAACTGACCTTGCTAACTATGTCTTTTCAGAAACACAGACTTCCAGGTAGAGGTATCTCACAGTGGCAATCAAGCTAAGACATCATGCATTGGGCAAGGATTACAGAAGTCACGAAACTTGTAAACAAAAGTTATGACCGCTCAGAGGGGGGGCAGATGGGGATTTGATCTTCCAGTAAATTGGGCTCTATCTACAGGGAAGTCAAAGATCCCCCGAAGCTACCCACTGGGAATGCATAGGAGATAAGGGGAAGTGCACCCTCCATTAGCTCTAAGGAATGTCGTTCAGGAAGGTGCAAGAGCACTGGAATCCTTGTCACGCCTTTCTCTAGGGGCTGTGATAGTGTGGGCAGACATTAGAGAGTCTCTGTGTCACAGGATCTGCTGGGAGCCGCAATCATTAGTAAAAGTAAGGTAAAAGGGACCTGAAAACAGGAAAAACACCAGCTGTGAGAAAGGCTCCAGCCAAATGCACCCATCACGGAGACAAAGCCCCATGGATCCTGTTTGACGGACCTTCCCTAACTTTGAAGGATTGCGTGCATAGGCTTTGAGAATGTTCCTTCTTTAAATGAGATAGTAGATGATGGCATTTGACAGCAAAAAATTATACTTGGGCATGGTGAAGGTGAGGTTGCAGCAGAAGGGTGCCCCTTAGGGTGTGTAAAGATGTTTTTCAGGAACAGCAGGAGACCGAGGAAAACGAGTCGACCTCTCATCGACTTCTCGTAAACAACAGGCCTCCTGCTGAGTTGACCTCTCGTCGACCTCTCATAAACAACAGGCCTCTTGCTGAGTCGACCTCTCGTCGACCTCTTGTAAACAATAGGCCTCCTGCTGAGTCGACCTCTCGTCGACTTCTCATAAACAACAGGTCTCCTGCTGAGTTGACCTTTTGTCGACCTTTCATGAACAACAGGCCCCCAGCTGAGAGCTGGTGGAAAAACAACCGATTGAGACAACAAATAGGTTAAGATATTTTAGGGTTAAAAAAGTAGTTTGATGAAGATAGAAGTTAGAATATTATTAGTAAGATAGC
>CAUYQG010059774.1:0-18513 GCA_963574415.1 Tarsius wallacei | reverse complement strand
GCTTTCCGTGTGATCTGCATGCTAGGCTAGACTCAGAGCTGTAACCATGGGGACAGCTATAAGAGCCCCCGACTTCAGGAGGAGAGGAGAGCTCCTCGGGTCGGTCTTTTCCAGTTCAGGAGACTTAAGATTTTTCACAGGAGATTTTTGAAGGAAAAATCAATACCAGAAGTAGATTTTCTTCTAAAATGTATTTTATATCGAATACATTGAAAACTACAAGTGGGCCAGGCTCAGTGGCTCAGCCTGTAATCCCAGCACTTTGGGAGGCCGAGGCGAGTGGATTGCCTGAGCCTGTGGGTTCGAGACCCACCCAGGCAACTTGGTGAGACCTCGTCTCCACAATAAATAAAAAATTAGCCGGCCATGGTAGCGCGTGCCTGTCGTTCTGGCTCCTTGGAAGGCTGAGTCGGAAGGATCGCCGGAGCCCCGCAGGTTGAGGCTGCGGTAGCCGGGAGCGTGCCGCTGCCCTCCAGCCTGGTGACACAGTGAGACTCCAACTCAAAAAAGAAAAAAGAAAAAAGAAAAATACAAGTGTATTTGTGAAGAAATCACCCAAAATGTGAAGAAATCACCAATACAAGAGCGCGCAACTTTTCATCTTGACAGCACTGGCCATACAAACTCTGAACTGACATGCGTCATTGGGGTAGCTTATATTGTAAATTTAACATGTTATATTAGGAAGATTTTTAATGCCAAGAAATAGAAAACTTGGTTAATGGTGGCTTCAACAATTAAAGGTTTGTTTTTCTCACCTCATAAGAAGTTGGAAATAGCAGTCACCTCTGCTTGACTCAGGGAGTGGCAGGATTGACTCAGCTGCTCAGGGACACACTGGGGACCCTGGCCTTTCTTGTTTTCTGCTCTGGCGTCCTCACGCATGTCACCTCTTCATCACAGACGAAAGCTGCCTTTCCAGGCAACATGTTAGCATAAGAAGCGAGTAGAAAGGAGATAAGGCATGGATGGCTTCAGCAAGCTTTTCCTCTTGTGTCTGTCCCTTTATCTGAAAATAAAATATTTCCTAAAAGATCTAGCAGATGTCACTGATATATCTCATTGGCGAAAATTAGATTCCGTGGCCACTCCTGACTGCAAAGGAGATTGGGAAGTGGGTATCTGACAAAAGGGAACGCGGTTATTATAATTATTAGTATTATAACAATGATTATTATTATGCAGATTCATAAGTGGAGCTAAGCATATTGTCCCCCCCAAGAAAAAGACACAGAGAAGGAGATGACTGACTGGGTGGACATCAGTGATAAAGGGCAACAATCTGCTGCCTATTAAGCATAGGCACTCCCAACACTCATTTCCCTGGATCAAATTCTGGGAAAAGAAAGTTTTTAACCAAAAATAACCGAATCCTGTTCTCAGACTCTTTCTGAATCAGATCAACGCAAACTCAGAATTCTAAAAAGGAAGAATACATAAGGGTAAACTTGGGTTTCTAAGAGAATGGAGAGCTGAGCTATATGAGAAAAGATAATTAATGTGCTGAGATTATCAGAATACCACCAAACACGCAGCTCCTGCTTTTCACCACTTCTCTGCAACGTGTCTTCTGAAAAATAGAATTTTTCCTATTACCAAAAAAAAAAAAAAAAAAGAGGACATACTGGATGTTTTACCTTTTTCATATAGTCGAGAATATATGACAAAGCTCCCTATCTTACACAAATATTTGATTTAAATACATTACTCATTTTTTTAAAATTGCTGTCTTTAATGCCATCGTTTATAAGAAGAAAAATTTTACTTGCTAAGGCAGTGTCGTTTAGTGACAAAAAGAGGAAGCTCTGAAGCCAGGCAAACCTGGATTCTTACTATGACCTACCACCGACTAGCCGTGATCAAACCTCAGTGCTTTCCTTGCAAAATGAGGATAATAATAGCACTCACCCCATAGACTGCTGTGAGTCTTATGAGTCTTAAAGGCACCAGTGCACATTGAACACTTTGCATCTTGGGAAGTCCTCGTTCTTACCTATCTCGATATGGTTCTTGTTTTTGTTTTGGATAAAATGAAAGTACTTGGACCTAATTTTAATTGTTAATTACAGCAAATGATTTATTTGTATGACCTTTCTTTGTTGTGGTTTTCTTTAATCCAGGCGCGCATTATATCTTGTGACTTCTTCCTGTTGGTGTTCTGCCAAGAAAGTATAATTTGAAAAATATTCTGGGGTATGCTTTGGTAACCCTCTAATTAGATGATGACTTAGAGTCTATGGTAGGGATTAGAACGCACCTCAGGGAGTCCACCTATTTCCTAGGTGGCACGTGTCACCCCTTCCCCCCCATCCCCTCGCCTACACCCCTCCTCCCCCCACTGCAGCAGCAACTCCTGTTTGCTGTTAACCCTCCAAGCCCTGGGCTGTAGGCTGCAGATGCAGCAGCCGGGGACTGGAATAGAAGTGCTGAGTCATACTAGCTTTTCTTTCCCAGACTTTCTGAGTCTCTTCCAAGAAAACTTCTCTTGGCCCTCATGTGCTCATTTCTATCCTCGAATCGTTCAATTTTGGGGCCCACTTATAAAATGAGACCATACTATTATCCAGCCATGTGATTCCATTTGCCTTCGAGAATCTCATGATAGATTTTGTCAAATACTTGATTCAATCCATGCTTATCATAGTTGTCTAGTCTAGCAGTGTGGAATGCTCGACCAAGCATTAGATTGGAATGCTTGTTTTTGTTACTGTCTCTCCCCCCCATTAGATAGTAAGAGCCAATATGTTAGAAATCATGTCTATTTTAGCCACAATGCCAGAGACAAAGTGAGTAACTTTTGAGTAACGTGTAGACTGACTGACAAACAGAATCCATCTGACATCTGACTCTGAGTGATCATTATTTTTTTCCTCTACATGATCCTTTGTCTTTGCTTTAAAACTTATTTTCTATAATAGCGACCATGATCAATGTGAAAGTCACCACCACAGGGTGGAACCCATCTCTGACACCCCACGCCTCATTCTTCCTCACTAACATCACACTCAGAAGGAGACCTGGACATTTGTGAAAACATTGACCCGGACAGGGCTAGCGGAGGTGGCATTCTTTCCAAAGGCAATCTAAGCAAGGCTAAACCAGACACAAAGTTACTTTGAAAGTGCTGGAGTTGAGTAACCCAGGGGGTGTTTCGAGACTTTATAATTCCATGCTCCAGCATCTCTGATATGGTCAAAGTGATATTGAGATAGGGGAGCGACAGAACTAGTTTCCAAAATGAAGGTCACAGGCCGCTGAGACCAACTGAAACCAAGCTGATGTCGAAAGTGACCTCTACTTGTCCTTCTTGCCCATGATAGAATAATAATAATGCGTTAACATGCTAGAAGACAGTTTACAATGCCATGACGACTCCTGGAAGTTATCTTATACATGGTTTAAAAGGGGAAAGAACCCTGGATTGCAGGAGCTCCCTGCAATCAAGGCACTTTGAATAATTCACCTTTTGCTTAGCATATACTCAAGAGATAGCTATAAAAGTAAAACCCAGAGACGTATGGGACTGCTGCTCGTTCTATAGACCAGTCCAGGCCTCTCTGCCTATGAAGTAGCCTGTTTTCTGTAATTTCAATAAACGTGCTTTTATTTTCCAATTAAAGCCCAGTGATGCATGTGGGTTGCTCTGCCTCTGGATATTTCTTTAACAAATTTACTTTTCTTCTCCTACTTACAGCTCATGCTCGAATTCCTCCGTGCACGAAGCCAAGAACCCACTTGACCTCTCACGTTGAACCCCAATTCTTGGGTTTGCCTGCATCAGTATCAAAAAAGTGACACTTATTCCCTTGTGGAAAGTGTTTTTAAAATGAAGTCTTTACCAAACCTGAGGCAAGGGGGAGGTGGAGTATGGGAACCAGGGCCACTTGACTGAATGCTATTCTTTGACTTATGCAGTCATCCAAATATCCTCCCTACCCAAAGGACTTTGAAGCAGAGCTAACTCTAAATTAGTGATTAGAAAAGACCAGGTAGCTAGTTACCGCAGTCAGCATTTCCATCCCACTCAGGAAATGCGGTTAGAAACAATGAAAAAAAAATGTTCTCGCTGTCTATGACATTGTGGAAAAGACAAAATTACAGAGACAGTAAAGAGATCGGTGGTTGCCAGGGGTTAGTGGGGAGGGAGGGTTGAATAGGTGTGAGGCAGGGTAGTCAGTGTAGATTAGACATAGATAGATAAATTTCTTGTAGGCCATTTTTAGTTTACAATAAGTAAGCGTTCAGACACCTCGTCTACAGAGCAAGCCGACCTGTGGGCTGGAATGTGGATTCACTGTGGATTCCCAGTTCACCTCACCCTCAGCTCATCAAAGGAAAAATTCATCAAGGTGGCTCCCAGACCAGAGCAGAACTGCTGCAGATACCTGTAGCCTACTCATTAACATATGAATCACTAAGTAGATATATCAACATTTTTGTAAAAACTTGGTTTTTCTCCGCCCATGTTAGTTTGGCCTTTCTCTCTCTTCCCCCCCACCCCCTCTCTTTCTCTCTCTCTCTCTCTCTCTCTCCCTCTCTCTCTCTCTCTCCCCCTCCCTCTTATAAGTTTCTGTTTTAAAACTTTGCTTGCTGCTCTGAAATTCCTTTCAGTGGTGTGTCAGAGGACCCACAAGTCGTGCACCATACCCCAGCTGGCAACAGATGGAACATAAAGAATTTGTAGGGAGATGAAACTGTCCTGCTCTAATGAGACTACAGTGGTAGGTACACATCAGGATACATTTGTCCAGACCCATAGACTATGCAAGCTTCATGTTAACTGTGGACTTTGGGTGATAACAAGGTGTCAGTGAAGGTTCTTCGACTTCAGCCAACGCACCACTCTGGCATGGGATGCTAATGGTGGGGGAGGCTGTGCTTGTATGGGAGAAGAGGGCGATTGGGAAACCTCTAATTTTCACTCGATTTTTCTAGGCGCCTAAAATTGGTCTAAAGAAAGATATATTTTTAAAAAATGTTTTGGTTGTCTAATCTAAGTATGGGAAAGAAAGCAGAATGTGTGCTTCTTCTGAGAGGTACCCAGTGTGATCCAGAGCTCGGCAGAAGGATCAGGTGGAGACCACTTCCCAGAAAAAACGAATAGCCTTGGGCATAACTTGTAGCCCTGGAAATGGAAGCTCACAGCAGGCAAGACATCCTTAAAGTTAAGAGAGTGACTTACCGTGATGGCCCTGAAAAGGCACCACTCTGGTCTCCTGCTAGGGGCGCATAAGTGGCTGTGTGACTTGAATCTCCTGCGAGGGGTGCATAGTTGACTGTATGAGTCAGGTCTCTGGATAGGGACCCGTCGTTGTCTGATGGCCTCACAGCTGTTCCTCTGGACAGGAGCACACTCATTCAAGACCGTCCTGACACTGAAATGCTCCCCAGCTACCACGGCAAAAGTACAAAGGCAGGATCATTCCCATGGGATGCAGGACTCCTCCAGGGATAACTTTGTCTCGTGGACTCCCATAGGCCTGTTCAAATCTTTCTTAGACCCTTTCTTAAAACCTTCCATTTCAGTGAAGTCTGAGATTTTCTTACACAATCTTCCTTCCTTCCTTGTCTCCTCATACAGGTATGAGACCTGTACTGCAGTCTGAGAGCTCTCCTTGCCTTTTGACTCTCTCCTCCAAGAAATCTCTTGCACATCTAATGCCATCTTGGCATTGACTTCTTGACTGACCCGTACTAATGCATGCGGCGTTTCTTTGCTCAATCAGCTGAGTGCTGTTGCTGCTCCAAAAATGAAACAAGTCACACACAGAGACGGACTGTCTTGATCAGGGTGAGACAAAGAGATAAAATATACTGAGCGCCTCTCCTCTTACCTCACTGGCCAATCATAAAACACCTGTGTCTCTTACATTCTACTGTATTAGGGGTGACAAACTTGTGAGCCTTTTGGGATGCTGAAGGGAGATGGTAAGTATTATCAGTGCTGATGCTGGAACATCCCTAAACTGGAACGTAGCTTTTTGTCTTCACCTCTTCAAAGATGCCGTAGACATAGCTGGTGGTACAGGTCCATGATGGAGAGGTAAAGGCATGCATTTCACTAGCCTCCGTGGTTTCTGTCTGCTTTCACCTCACAGACGCTCACTTATCCACCCAACAGATGTGAGCGCCCCAAGATGAACTGTTTGCACTTCTCTGGTTCACTCCCATACATCACTTGCTTTTCAAGGGCCTGGCGCATGGAGGGTGTGCCCCATGCAGACCTGCCAAGCACACACAGGCCCGTGTGGACCATTGCCCTTTCTTTTGTTCCGGTTTCTGCTAGCCAATGGAGTCAGGTGGGTGAAGGGAAGGAGCAGGGTATTTTAACCTTCAGTTTCCATCGCTGAGAAGTAGATGACCAGCAGCAGTTTGTCGTTGGGTCTCTCTGTGACAGCCCATGCTCGGAAGCGATTCCACTCAGGAATTCAGAGGGGGCCAGCCAGGGCCCTTCTGTGGTGTCATGTCCAGAGCCTTTCTCAGGGTTGGAAAATGATTTATTGACAAATCCTGAGTACTTCCTTCTTCTTTCCTTTCCCAGAATGCCAGCCCCCTACACACAATAACATGGGAAGCACATGCAACACTTACGAAGAGTCCAGTGGCTATTCCAAAGCATTACCATGTGAGCTGGGATTTGTTTCAATTCTGAAAGACAAAATACCCCAAATTACAGCATTTTAAAGAAGTTTATAAAAGTCCAAGTAGGTAGCCCAGACCTGGTAAGGTGTCATTCCATGATGTCAGGGACTCAGACTACTTCCAACGTGTTGCCCTGTCATACATGACCTTTCTCAAGTTTACTTTATACTACAAGATCACTCCAGATCCAGACGTCACCTTTGCATTCCAGAAAGAAGAGAAGGGAAAAAGAAAGTCACACCTCCTTCCCTTAAGGATAGTTTCCAGAGCTGCACTATCACTTTTGCTGATATCCCATTGGCCAGAGCTTTTTTACATGGCCACAACTAACTTCTAGGTAATCTGAAAAAAGTGTAGATTGTACTCAGCGCAACTATGTGTCCTTGAAAAGAAGAACAACTATTGGGACCACTAGCAGTTTCTAGCACTTGGCTCTCTGGCTATATACACGTTCTTTCCCAGAGATATTATCCTCTCCATGAGGAGTTATTGCAGCCTGCCCAAAGTCCAGGGTCACTTGCAGTCCTCTTCACTGGATCCAGATGTGACTCCCTACAATCTGTTACTATGAAACAAGTTATCTGCTACACACGCTCCTAATATGCAATGCTGGTGTAGGAATTGGAAAATATACCAAGACTCCCATTTGGAAAAGAGAAGAATAGGGGATGGGAAACACAAAGCTGTCACTGGTCGGCCGCAATTATTCAATCCCACCAGGAAAACTTGGTGTTCTTGAGGGCATCTCATTTTTCATATACCCAGGGGTTACAGAGTCAGATGATTTGGTTGGCCAGGCGTTTGACTTCTTGGGCAATACAATTCTCTCAAAAGCTTAGTAGGTTTCTGATCTACTTCTTCTGGTCAGTTCTATGCCTACATGATAACAGCATAAGATCTTTACAAGACACGGTTTATGAGACTGAGAGTTCTTTTCTTTCTTTATTTTTTTCACCTGCTCTCTGTATTCTGCCCATGGCCAGTTCCATCTTAATGGCAGCTACCCTGAGGCTAGGTGAGCCAATACGGTGTTAGCAAAGGAAACATCCTAATCTAATCTTACGCTCTTAATTTAATTTTTGCTGCAGGACTGGTTCTTACTGTCTAGCAGAGAACTCTTAACAGAAGATGATAGAAAAAGGCTTGAAGCATGAATCATAGCTCCTCTAAGGCTGTCACTCAAATTTACCATTTCTAACTCTTTCAATTTGGGGTGCAGAGACAGTTGACATTATCAAACATATGACGACTCAAATTGCATTGACTTAATTGCAGGTAATAGGCAGCATGCGCCCCCCACCCTCCAGCGGACCTCACTGTGTGTGTGTGTGTATGTGTGTGTTTTGCAGAGGACCATGGGCATCCCTGCTGCAGAGTTCCCTGACCTGGGGAATCTAGTGTGGCTCCATCTCTTACAGCTACCAGGAGTACACCCCAATGCCTCCTGCTGCTGGGGTTGTCTTTGCCTAGGAGGTGACCCTCTTAGAGGTATACCAGAGAGCTGACAAATGCTCAGCCACACACCCAAGCACCCATCTGAGCTAGCGTCCAGGCTGCTCTAGCCAGACTGCTTTCTGCCTGTCCGTCTCACCTCAATTTTCTCCTCTCTAGCAGATCAGCAAATCCTCTCCTTAGCAGATATATCAGTCGGGGCAATATCAGGTTCTCTTTCTCCCTGGTGTCTCCAGTCTCACACACAAGCCTCTGGAACCCCTCACCACTGTCACTTGGCTTTGGAGAGGAAAAGAAAAAGTCGTTCATGAGAAAAACAACATGTCTGAAGATTCTGACCACTTTTCCTTCATCCTTCTCAGTTCTCTGCTCATAAGAACCATAGACCCATAGTTGAGTGTGAGAGATTTTCATGGAAGACTCCATTCTGCAAACTCTTAGTAAGCTCTTTAGACTGCAGAGCACTTGGGGTCCTATTTGTCTCCGCCTTTGGCCTTGGTTTAAAAGTCAGAGCATGAATATCCACGTGCAATAGAATAAGTCTGACACCCTACCTTATACTATATACAAACATGAACTCAAAATGGGTAAAAAATAATCCTAAATTTAAGAGCTAACATTAAAAAACCTAGGTGTTAATTTGCATGACTGTGAATCAGGTAATGGTTTCTTAACTAGGGCACCTAAAGCATAAGCCACAAAAGAAAGGAAAAGTTGTATGTCATTGAAATTAAAAACTTTGTGCTTCAAAAGATAGCATCAAGAAAGTGAAAAGACACTCCACAGAATGAGAGAAAATCTCTGCAAATCACATACCTGATAAGAATCTGGTATTTAGATCATACAAAGAACTTTCACAACTCAGCAATAAAAAGACAGATAGCCTTATTAAAAATTGGCGAAACATTTGAATAGACATTTCTCCAAAGAAGATACACAAGTGGCCAATGAGCACATGAAAAGGAACTCAACATCATTAGTCGTTAGGGAAATGTAAATCAAAACTACAATCAGATATCACTTCACACCCACTACAATGGACAAATAACAAAAAATAACAAGCATTGGCAAAGATGGAGAAACTACAACCCTTACACATTGTTGGTGAGAATGTAAAATGGTGCAGCCACTTGAAAAAACAGCTTGGCAATTATTCAAAAAGTTAAACAGAGCTACCCTATGACCCGGCGATCCTTAGGTATATACCCAATAGAACTAAAAACCTCTGTCTAACGAGAACCTTGTACAGATAGATATTCACACCAACATCGTTTATAATAGCCTCTCCAAAAGAAAAAATCCAAATGTCCATTAACTGATGAATAGATAAGTAACATGTTGTATACTATCCATACAATGAAATGTTATTCTGTCATATAAAAGAGGATAAAGAACATATGCATGCTACAGCACGGATAAACCTTGCAAACAGCATGCTATGTGAAAGAAGCCAGATACACAACATTTAAAAAACTAGATTATAAAAAAAGTTACCTATATGAAATGCTCAGAGTATGCAAATCCACATTCATAGAGATAGAAATGTCTCTGTGAATTAGTGGTAGACAAGGACTGGAGGAGAAAGGAATAAAAAGTGATTGTAAATGGGTATAGGGTATTTTGGTATGATAAAAATGTTATACAATTAGATAGTGGTAATTATTGCACAACGCCGTGAATATAGTAAAAACCACTGAAGCATACATCTTAAAAGGATGTGTTCATGATATGTGAACTGTATCTCCATTTTTTAAAAAATCAAGCAATGGGAAAAGTCCCTTTCCCTTGAACAATTATCGTAATACTATAAGAAAAGGATTGGCAGTAGCGGGAAACTGCCAGGAGAGCGGGGAAGCGGGATTGGCAGTAGTAGGAATCTGCCTGGTGGGGGGGAACACCTCATCAGCAGGGGTACCTGCATAATGAACATTTGTATACCTAACCCTGAATCATACCCCATATCTTTAAAATAAAAAAATTAAAAGTTAAAAAAAAAGAAAAATCTCTTTCAATTTCCCTGTTACAGATGGAAGCACATTGGTGCACATGGGTGAGATTGTATCTGAAAAATGGACTATAGCTTCCAAACTGGAAGCAGAGATTTTGATATACATTTTAATGCATTTGCTGATTTTTTTCAGAATTAATGCACCTACAGATGCATATATTATATATGGTCACTTAACACTCAGTGTTCCTTATCTCCCATTGCTTTGGGTGAACAGATGCACACACTTTGCTTTTTCTAAACTATTCACAATCCTAATTCATGTACACACACACTAATCTTTCTATCTCTTTTTTTCCTCACAATAGTTCCTATTATCCCAAAACGGTTCCTGCTCAAAATTGGCCAAAACAACTGATAAATCCCAAGATATTACAACGTATGGATGAGTCTTCAAGATGTCCACAGCCTCCAAATGAAAATCAGAGTCCTGGTAGAAGACTGGCTGTATATACTTCAATCAAAAGATTAATTTTTGTATGGCTGTTCTTTTTTTTAACAATTTCCGAAAAATCTTGAATTGTCTTTGAGGAGCAGAAGACAGTGTTAAAGGCTGTATTTTTAGCTAGTCACAAAGAACAAAAATAATCACTTGATAAAATTTCTGAATTTTTTGATACATTTGCACCATAATGACCAAAATGTGAAAAATAAAATCAAAATCAGTGTTCAAAACCAACTGTAACAGCTCACTTCTCTTTTTAAAGATGGAACTGAACATCTTATTTGAAGCTAGTTTGTTTGCACTAGATTGTTGTAAATAAACATTCTGAATGAAAGAAAAAAGTTGTAATCATATTGTGATTTGTTTTCAGTTTTTTTGTGTATTAACTCATTAGTCAAATCCTTCAGTGAAACACAGTTTGCAAAAAGCATCCATTTGTTTGTAAGCATATTATGAATAACAGAGATGTTTACTAATTTGATAATTAAGAGCCATTATTTGACTGGAGAGAACCAATTAAGTAAGAAAAATTTAACCAATTTAATTCTCTGTCTCTCTTTCTCTCTCTCTTGCTTGGCTGACTAAGCTTAGAGGAGCATAAAAGAATTAATCATACTGTATTAGAACTGTTAGAAGATCTTAGAGATTATCCAGTCCAGAACTCTTAGCCTGAATGCCATGACTACCTAGAAAATCAGTGAGTTGGCTTCATGGGCAGTCTATGCAACCCTTAAATGATAAGCAAAATATGTGGGAATGTGCTTACATTTTTTTGTTTTGCTGTTTTAGTGAGAGTCTATAATCCCAACAGATTAAGAAACCAATGTGCTGCAGAAGTGATGGATAAGAACAATTGTGCTGGGACCTTGGAGACCCTGTCATGTGGTCCTGGAAAAAAAGAACCAGTCCGCTGCACAGCCAGAGATGACATGAGTTCAGTGGTTTCCAAAATTCTTACGGGAGATATTACGGAATGCAGACAAGGAGTGAAAGAAGCAATGGATGGTCCGTGATACACTCAGCCATCTATGAGCATCCACGTGTTCTCACAGGCCACGGAGATGAGTTCTCCCAGGACGGGATGGTCCTATCAGTCTGGAGGGTCAAGACTACTGGGAGTACAAGTGTAGAGCAAGAAAGAACAAGAGGTCAAGATGGGGAGAATTGTGGTGTCAGAGACAGAAGTAGAAAGTTCAGCAAGTGTTGGTTTGGGAAGGTAAGCAAGGGTTTGTCTGTCAACATACGGTATTCAAGTAGTGGATGGAACGTTCAGGTTTAGTTGTTCCCAAAGCAGCTAGAAAGACAGAAGTAAAGCTGGTTGGTCCCTGTTATTGTAGCGAATTCATTCCCCATAAGTGTTTCCTTCCTTTGAGGTTCTGCTGATTCAAACCCACTGCCACCCCAGGCGGATGCTGCTGCTCTCTTTTTGACCTGCAGCAATGAGCTAACCAGATCAGTTCATGAAAGCCAGCTGTTAGTGTTACCAAACTCTGTCTTCCGTAACTTCACCTTGGTAGCTTGCAATTGGCTGTCGTGGGAGTATTTGCAATACAGAAAACAGCAAATGCTACAAATTAGGATCCCTCCTCCAAGTGGGTTGGTAAACATCTACCAACTTTGACCAATCACTGCCTAAGAGTGAACAGGGATAGAGAATGTGTAGGACCTTCCACAGGATGGCCAAGGAAGACCTTAAAGTTAGGGGAGCATTTGAGCAGACTAGAGAGATGTGATCAAATGAACCATCTGAGGGAAGAGCACTCTTGTTACAGGAAACAGCAAACGCAAGACACCTGATGCGGGAGTGTTCTTGTTGTTCAAAGGACAGCAAGGGAGGCAGTGTGGCTGGAGCGGAGTGAGGGACAGAGTGGTAGGAGATGAGGTCAAAGGTACATGAAGAAAGGACAGGCGAATCATGAAAGATCTTTTAGAAGACTGAAAGGGGGTTGCTTTTACTCTGAGAAAAATGGTGAGGCACCAAGCAATAAAGTGACACGAGTACGACTTAGACTTTTAAAGATCACTTCTTTTAATCCTTTATGTGGTCCTGGAAAAGCAGAAAGCTAGTGGTGGAGAGGATTAGAAATGCTCATATTCTGGTTATAGATACAATAGAATCGTCATCAGCAAGCAGCTTTTAGCCCCATAAAAGAAAGATATTCCTAATAGAGTCTGTATAATCCCCAGTGAAGGACCAAGCTTCCCGTGCCTGGAAATAATCAGGCAGACGCCTGATGGTTCCTCACCAGATATGCTATAGAAGAGCCTTCTATGTTGGGAGAAGCTTATATCCACTGACCTCTGGTAGTCTACAATGTCGCAGGGACTTGGCTACACAAGAAAATATTTGTTATAACTTGGTAACTGACTTAAAGTTAAGAGAACAAATAGAGTTGGGTACATCCATGAAAATGGCTGCCTTTCTGTAATTAGGATGTTAATGGGTTTTCTGAGATATATTTATGATTTGAGCATAGGCATATCAAAGCCCTGGGGGTAACGTGATTGGGGTTGTGGGTTAGTGTACATGTCGCTCTCCGTGGTGCTGAAACAGTAACGGTTAAGAGATGATGCTTTAACTCGGAGACTCATCCTCCTTTTGCAATCCCCTGAGGTGGAGGTGGGGTGAGTTGTGGAGGTCAATAAGAATGTCTCATAATTCAGGATATTGCAGCTAGAAAGGATTTCAAGGGGTATGTAGTCCAATTCCTTAATTTTGCAACGAAGAAAACATGGAGCAAGCCCACTTGTCCTAAGTAGCAGAGGTCCGGGACCCAGTGTAAACTGGGATGAGAGAGGCTACCCTGTGGGATTATTTTTACACCTTCACCAGAAGTTTTGACCTGTTGAGTTCTCCCTCGTCCTAGTGGAAAAGCTTCCTCAGAAATATGTTCCGGTTTGTGCATGAATTTCCTTGAGTTTACACCTGACACCCTTAATCTTGACTTTACCTCCTTAGATAATGAAGTGGCAGTTGTTGTCACCCAACCTCCCTGGTCTCTGCAAGCAACCTCCACTTTTCATTGATGTGACCATGCAGTTACCATGCATCTAATTGATTTGTCATAATTTCTGAAAGATTAGGACTTGAAGGAGCTGGGTGTGCACATGTTATTCTTGTCCTTGTGTGGCTGGCTTTATGCTTAGTGAGGCTGGTGATCTGCCATTTGGCAGAATACAATTAATGAGGTTGCAGGAAGGGGAGAGAACAGATGGTTAAAGCACCCAGTGACCAGTCATGCAGAGGGTCAGCGAAGAAAGAACTCAAACCAGAATCTGGTTAATTTTCACACAAAAAAGGGCAAGAGTCTGCTGAGATAAGTAATCACACCGATCAAGCTTGTGGGAGGTTTTCTTGCCTGAATTATCTGAGTAAACACGGACGTGCCTAAGAGATAAGATTTATATACATCAGGAGGCAACATTAAATCTTCACGTAAAAACTTTGTTAATTTCTAATTGTGTGTGCTTTTCTAACTAGGCTGACAGACATTAATAACTACTGAACTAGTGAATTGCAATCGACTCCAAATCTGTAAATAGAACAAAGCCATCTGTGGGGTGGAGACCATGGCAGCCCCTGCCTGCCCTCCCAGAGGCTCACTGTAACCTTGAGTTGCAGATGGAGGCGGCTCAGCTGCCCTGAGCACCAACCTCATCTGGCCTCAGGGCCCCAGAGCCAAGAGCAGGTGTGAGCCACATGTCTAGTCTCCCCAGGGGCTAGGAAGAGTCGCCTTGAGACCTATGCTACAAACAAAAGCCAGGAAGGAAAACTTTCCTAGCTGTTTCAGCCTGCATGGGAGAAGCAAGGCTCCAAGGAGAGGGGGAGAAACTGACCTTCCTTATTCCAGGCCCTCCTACCTGTCTGTGTCCAAGAGTGCTTCAGACCCAGAGTTCCTTTTACCAAAGTGTATCCGCAAGTCTGAGACTTGGGGCTCTTCCCATTTTGCTCTTTAAAGTCTGCACACATGTCTGGAGAACTGTCTGAATGGTATCTTTCCCCAGCTTCTCCCAAACGTACTCAACTTGCAGAGAGAGAGTCTTCCAGAAACACCTCTGGAAGATTAGAACTGAAGGAGCTGGGTGTGCACATGTTATTCTTGTCCTTGTGTGCCCGTCTGTAGCCCCAGCTGCCCAGGAGACTGAGAGTGGAGCATCCCTTGAGCCCAGGCATTTGAGACCGACCTGACAACATAGCTAGACACTGTCTCAAGGAAAAACTTAAAAATTAGCCAGGAATGGTGGTGCATACCTGTTAGCCCAGCTACTCAGGAGGCTGAGATGGGACGATGCCCTGAGCCAAGGACGCTGTGGCTACAGTGAGTCATAGTCATACCACTGCACTCCAGCCTGGGTGACAGAGTGAGACCCTGTCTCTAAAATCAATAAATAAATAGAAAGGAAAGAAGAAGAAAAAGAAAAACACCTCTGTCATTGCTACTCTGCTTTTCTCCCATTCTAGAAGGCCTTTTGTTTTCGGTCTCAATTTCATTTTCCACTTTGAGTACATGTATTATTTCCTTCTTTGTTATAAGGAAGTTCCCCCCCTGCAAATGTTTTTGAGCAAAGGAAGAAAATGAACTGGCAAAGACAAGGGCCTCCGTCTCTCATGCGATCCAGAGAGAATCTTTTGAGTTGAGCTCTGCCCTTGAGAGCGTCTGTTTGGATGCAGAGGTTCAGAATGCAGCTAAGGAAAGACCCTGTCCACGGCCCTCAGATGTCCCTGGCTCAGGGTGTATCTGACACCGGGGCCGTTTGAAGGGGCAGTGGGGTGGCCAGGGATTAAATAAGTGGAGGGGGTTGGGAGAGGCTCCGTAAGGGCTGAGCCGTATTCCTGTAAGGCCCTCGGGAGACTATGGCACAGCGCCTGATCCTGTATTGCAGGCTGAAGCCGGCTTAATTGCTGGTAATTAAGGCAGGATCTATAGTTTCTGGGCATGCCTGGTGGGGGAGGGGCTGGTTTCTGGCCTTGGGCGAGCTGCAAGAAAGCCTGGGGGCGGCTCCTCTGAGCTTGCAGCTCCAGTGCTCCCAGCAGCGCCTGTTGCTGGGCGGTTTTCAGCACTCGGGGTCTTTGCAACCTCCTGTTCCAGGAGGGAGAATTGTCTTTTCAAAGGAAATCAAGGTAGAATCGAAATAGTTAAGCTTTATTGAGAGTTTACTGTAGGTCGGGAATCGTGCTAAATACATTTAATTCTCAAAACATCTCAATGGGTAAATTTTTAATTGGTGATGATGACAAAAGATTAGATCATTTGCTCAAGGTCCACAGTTCACACAGAATGCAAATTTGGTTTAATTGGATTCCACGTCTGCACTTGCAGGCACCGTGCTATTCTGCAGAGACTGCAAGCTGGCTGCCTGTGAGTCTTCAAAACGCCTGGTCCTTACATGGCATTAAAACACAAAAATGTCCAATAAAATTCAAGATACCTGATTTTTTAAAAAATGATAACCTTCGCCAACACTGGTCCAAGTTTTGCATGGCAACAATGAACTGGGGAAGGGTAACTGCTGCCCCTTCCAGAAAGAGAATCTCTGGTTTTTCTGGGGTTTTTTTTCTGCTCTCTCTTGCCTAACTCCTCACCAATTTCAACTATCTATAACAATGACTTGCCCAGCCCTTGGCACTTTGAGACTGCGACACTGCCTCCTGTCAAGCAATAGAGGGATGAGGAGATGAGGCCCAGTTAAACGAGTAGAAAGTGTCCTTAGTCACACACTCAAAGACCTCATCGTTGAGGCCAATGTATCCCTAGTCTCATTTTCAGGCTCACAGATAAGCAGAGGGTTGGGGGAGAGATATACAGAACTCTCAAGAAGCATTGTAGTCTGAGAAGAGCAACTTTCCCTGCCTACTTTTAGGAGATTGCATTTCATAAAGCTCTGCCATAAGTTCTACTTCATCATCCCTGCCTGAGCTTCCAGCTGGACAGACTCCAAAAGCTAAAAGCCTGCAATTTTCAGAGGAGGAAGACAGTTGACTGCCCAAGACTCTACAGCCATACCTGCCTGTTGGTTTCTGGGTAATCCGGTGGGAAATTTCATCTGCAGTTAGCGTTTTGAGCAGCCTCAGTCTTCTCCAGATGCCCGCAGAGTTGAGATTCACGCATCCACGTTGTCAATCCTGGCCTTTAAAAGGCTTGGTGCCTTTTGGGAAGTAGAGTAAATCAAACGATTTCTCAGTTTTCTTCACCCAGAAGAATCAGTCACTCTGGTCGAGGCAAGGACCATCATGAGTGTTCAGACATCTTTCTTATCTGTACATGACCTTCTCCCAACCCATCAGACATATCAGACCTGATCACCTTGTGGATTGGAATGTGGAGCTACCAGTGCGATAAATCACAGAAACAATACAGAATTACCCAAAATACAGACATGATGTGCTAAGAAAAGCCCGAATCTAATTAGATAGTAACTTTCATTATTTAGAAGGTCCTTGTGACCTTAAAGGTTGAGAGATAGTAATCAAAACTCGTGACCAGATACCTGGAGCCCACCCCTCTTATCTCTTTGAAGGTGGAAAGATGGTAATCAAAACTTGTGACCAGATACCTGCAGTCCACCACTCTTAGCTTATGGTTTGCTTAATCATGGTTTTAAATGTATATAAAGCGTCTTGTCAAAGGCAAGCATGTGCCTTCTCTGAAGGGACCCATGTTATCTCTTGAGCATGCCTTTCTTTCTAATACATTATACCTTAAACTATACTTGGGAGTTATTCTGGAATTCTTTTCTGTGGTGAAGTCAAAGAACCCACGGAGCAATACACTACATTCTACCTGGCATCAATGAGGTGGTGTGATGTTGAGGTCCAGCTTCTGAAGTGCTTTGAGTAAGCAGAGAATGATATCTTACATAAAGTACCTCCAGAGAAGCACAGGTCCCTCAAGTCCACTGTGACCTCCAAGCTGAGATTGTGATACTCCAGAAAACTTTGTCTTAGAATCTGTCTTCTTTGCATAAGAGGGACAATTAAGCTTGGGTTACTGACGTCGTGGGTGACTAGGATTTTTTTTGACCTGTAGGGTAGCTGGCATTTTTACACTTTCACTGGCCAGAAGATTCTGGTCCTTTATGTGTGTTCTAGTCTCTCTCCAAGACTAATTCTTCCAGGATTCTTTACTATGAAATCTCAAGGCTGTTCTTTCCTGTACCAAAACCTCAGAGCTTTTCTGGAGGATGATTCCAGTCTTGAGCAGAAGCAATGTAGCAGACCTACAGAGCAGAATGTGAAGCTGGACAGCGCTGGGTTTGTGTCTGACTCTGCTGCTTGCTGGCTGGGCAGATCTATTCGGTTGCCTAACCTTTCTGAGCTGTGGTTTCCTCATTCAAGAAATGTACAATGACCCTCCCTCCCTGGATTAGAATGAAAGCTCTTTAAAAACAATGCAGCACAGAAAATAGCTTACAAAGCATGACTGCAGAAAGTGTTTAATACAGAGTCACCCTTGTTCTGTCTCCTGCCTCTCTAATTTTCTCTCTCCTATCCCCCCTCACTCTCAGCGCTCTGTTTCTTCTGATAAGGGTGTTCTTTCTACCTTTCACTCCACACTGGCCTGCCTCCCTTTTCCCTCACCTTCAGGTCACTGTCTTCCTTGGCATTCCAGACTGGTCAGGTCCCTACTCTGTACTTTTTGAAACTGTCTTACCATTTCCCTTGGCAGCACTTACTGTAGTGTGTGAGATAATGCTACCTACCATCTGTCTCTCCCACCACTCTATTCTTAAGAGCAGGGCTTGACTGTTTTGCCCACTGTTGTGTCCCAGGCACCTAATATGAACCTAGCACATAGTGGGTCCTCAGTAAATATTTGAGGAATGGGCCGGGCTCGGTGGCTCAGCCTGTAATCCCGCGCCTTTGGGAGGCTGAGGTGAGTGGATTGCCTGAGCCCGTGGGTTCGAGACCCGCCTGGGCAAGCAAGACCTCATCTCTACAATAAATCAAAAAATTAGCCAGGCGTGG
>CAUYQG010059770.1:0-68784 GCA_963574415.1 Tarsius wallacei | reverse complement strand
TATCTGAGGATGGGGAGACACCTCTTATCAACAAGGGTACCTGAACGAAATATTTTTGTATGCCTAACCCCTAACTGTACCCCACAATAACATAATAAAATAAAATAAAATAAAATTAAAAAAAAAAAGGGAACTACAAGTCAGTATCCCTGATGAACATAGATGCAAAATTCTCAACAAGATTCTAGCAAATCGGATCCGATCACACATTTCAAAAATCATCCACCATGACCAAGTAGGTTTCATCCTCGGGATGCAGGGCTGATTCAACATCCACAAGATGATAAATGTAATTAAATATATCAATAGATGTAAAGACAAGAACCACATGATTATATCATTAGATGTAGAAAGGACCTTCAATAAAATCCAGTATCCCCTCTTGATAAAAATCCTCAAAAACCTAGGCATAGAGGGAACATGACTCAAAATAGTAAGAGCCATCTATGATAAACCCATATTCAACATATTACCAAATGGACAGAAATTAGAAGCATTTCCCCTGAAAACTGGAACAAGACAAGGCTGCCCACTCTCTCCTCTCCTGTTCAACATAGTTTTAGAAGTCCTAGCTACAGCAATCAGACAAGAGAAGAAAATCAGGGTGATTCCTATAGGAAAAGAAGAAGTCAAGTTATCCCTCTTTGCTGACGATATGATCCTATACCTCTAAAATCCAAGAGAATCTGTCAAAAACCTCCTTGCACTTTTAAAGGTCTTTGACAAAGTCTCAGGGTACTAAATAAACATGTAAAAGACAGCCACATTCTTGTACACCAACAACAAACAAAGAACCAAATAAAAAGCACAGTCCCATTCACAGTAGCCGCACAAAAAATGAAATAACTCAGAATCTTCCTAACCAGAGAAGTAAAAGAACTTTACAATGAAAACTATAAAACACTGCTCAAAGAAATCAAAGATGACACAAACAAATGGAAAAATATTCCGTGCTCATTGATTGGAAGAATAAACATTGTTAAGATATCCATCCTACCAAAGAAAATCTACAGATTCCACACTATACCCATTAAATTACCAATAAAATTCTTCCTAGACCTAGAAACAACAATGCAGAAATTTATATGGAAACATAAATGACCATGAATAGACAAAACAATCCTTAGCAAAAGAAACAAAGTGGGAGGTATCACACTCCAGACTTTAAACTTTATTATAGGGCTGCTATAGTCAAAATAATCTGGTATTGGTCCAAGAACAGGCATATAGACCAATGGAACAGGATAGAGATTCTGGAAGCAAAACCTCAATTTCTCAGCCAACTCACCTTTGACAAAGCCTCCAAGAACAACCACTAGTGAAAGGAGAACCTATTCAGTAAATGGTGCTGGGAAAAACTGGCTGAGCACATGCAGAAGAATGAAACAGGACCCTACCTGTCACCAAACATAAAAATAAACTCCAAATGGATTAAGACCTAAATGTAAAACCCCAGACTTTATGAATATTAGAAAATGCAGGAGATACCGTTACGGAAATCTGAATAGGCAACCACTTCTTGAACAAAACCCCAAAAGTACATGCCATCAGAGATAAGATAGACAAGTGGGATCTCATCAAACTGAAAAGTATCTGCAAAGAAAAAGAAACCATAAAGACAGCAGGGAGATAGCCCACAGAATGGGAAAAAGTATTTTCCAACTGCATATTGGACAAATGCTTAACATCCAGGATATACAAGGAACTCAAACATTTTGAAAGGAAAAAAAAAGCCACATTAAAAAGAGGGCAAAAGATATAAATAGACACCTCTCAAAAGATGACATACAAGTGGCCAATAGATACCTGAAAAAATGCTCAGCATCACTAATCGCCAGAGAAATGCAAATCAAAACCCATTGAGATACCACCTAAATCCATGCAGAATGGCCATCATTAAAAAAAAACAGATGCTGGCGAGGATGTAGAGAAGAGGGAACACTTCTACACTGTTGGCAAACTAGTTCAGCCTCTATGGAAAACCATGTGGTAATTCCTAAAAGAACTAGAAATTGACTTTCCATACAATCCAGCAATCCCCATTCTGGAAATATACCCAGAATAACTTAAATCACTCAACAAGAAAGATACCTGCACATGCATTTTATTGCAGCACTATTTACAATAGCAAAAACAAGGAACCAACCATGCTGCCCATCAAAACTGGACTGGATAAAATAAATGTGGTACATATACACGATGGAATATTATGCAGTCATAAAGAAGAACAAAACTATGGACTTTGCAGCAACTTGGATATATTTAGAGTCTATAATACTCAGTGATTTATCATAGAAACTAAGAACTGAGTACCACATATTCACTCGTAAGTGGACCCTGAACATTTACCATAATACTGTAAGAAATGGATTGACAGTAGCCAGAAACTGCCAGGGAAAAGAGGACACGTAACATTAATAAAGGTACCTGATCTCCAACCAGGCAAAGTGGGGACCAAAGGGAGACCCAAACTTTATCTGTACCATGACCACCTGTATACCGAATCCTGAATTGTACCCATATCTTTAAAATAAAATAAATTAAAAAACAAAAAAATGAATTTGATACATGAGTCAAAGTAAACATGATTGAATAACCAAAGAAATAATGTGTCCTCTTTGCATCATTTTACTCATATAAAAATAAATGCAATGTTCATCCATACCTTTGTTATTAAGTAATGATTTCACCTAAGTATTTTTGTAAAGTTAATGTAGACTATTATAAATTTATAATGTTGTCATATGACTTTTATACTTCATAAATTAGTCTGTTATTTTTTTTTTTTTTTTTTGAGTTGGAGTCTCACTCTGTCGCCCAGACTGGAGTGCAGTGGTGCTTCCGGCCACTGCAGCCTTGACCTGCTGGGCTCCGGCGATCCTTCCGCCTCAGCCTTCCCAGTAGCTGGAACTACAGGTGTGCACTACCGCACCCGGCTAAATTTTTGATTTATTGTAGAGATGAGGTCTCGCCAAGTTGCCCTGGCAGGTCTCGAACCCACCGGCTCAGGCAATCCACTCACCTCAGCCTCCCAAGGCGCGGGATTACAGGCTGAGCCACCGAGCCCGGCTAGTCTGTGATTTTTATATTTTCTTAAATTATTCTGTGGCTATTCTATATTTTAGTGAAAATAGAATATAGGGTTTTAGCATGTAGATATGTATAGCATTTGTCTTAGTTGGTTTTGTGCTTTAACAGAAAACCTGAGCCTAGGTAATTTATAAAGAACAGAGATTCTTTTTTTAAATTTCTGGAGGCTGGGAGTCTAAGGTCAAGGTGTCAGTGACTGGTGAGAGCCTTTTTGTTGCACCATCATCCCATAGCAGAAGGTAGGACGAGAGAGAGAGAGAGAGAGAGAGAGAGAGAGAGAGAGAGAGAGAGAGAGAGAAGGAGAAGGAGGAGGAGGAGGAGAAGGGGGAGGAAGAGGGAGGGAGAGAGAGTGAGCAGAAGGGAGGGAGAGAGTTGGTGGGGGGGGAAGAGAGAGAGAGAGAGAGAGAGAGAGAGAGAGAGAGGAGGGCAAACCTATTTTTATAACAAACCTGTTCTCAAGATAATGAACCCACTCTCATGATAACAACATTTACCCATTAATAAGGGCAGGAGAATCCTCGTGACCTTATCACCTCTTTGAGGTCCCACTTTTAAACACTGTTGCACTGGGAATTAAATTCCTAACACGTGAACTTTTGGGGTACACATTCAAACCATCATAGTACTTATCATCATTTTATTTCAACTCCAAATAGCCAAACTTTTCAACAACTTCCTTCTTTGTTTCTAATTTGTCTTATTTTTTTCCCCAGTCACATTTCCCCTTCTCATTCAAATAGATGATGGAGGACCCTCAAAGTGATGTTCTACAGTTAGTAATTCTGAATGGAAAATCTTACAAAAGCAATTTTTATGGGGTTGTTTGGTAGAAACCAGATTTGAGAGGCTGAGGGTGTATGGGAAGTGAGGTAGAGAAGACATCAATAATAGATTATTCTACTGTTATATTAGGCTACGGAGGGAAAGAGAGGGGTCTAGGAGTAATTAGAGGGAAAGAAGGATGAAGGAAGAATTTTTTATTGAGGAGAATTTACTATGCTCATAAACCATCAATGTCAATGTTTTTATTTCCCTCCCGTTAGGTCATCTGAAAGCTTCTTTAGTTTAAAATTTGTACACATTCAGGCAACCCTCTCAGGTCTCCTTCCACTGTAGGAGGTTTTCTGTCCTCTCAATAAATCCTGCTTTCTCCAAAAAAATTGTTCACATTCCTCAATACTCCAATATTATAATGCGAATTATACGAACCATTCACACTCAATATATCTTAACTCATCCCAATATATAATATTGATGATTTTTATTGTTATATAACTTTTGGTTCATGTTTTGTTTTATTTTCCTGACTTAGCATTTAGTAGGTATGTCTCTTATATTTGTTAGTAATAGTATTCACTGAACAAATATGGTGCAGGACAGAGTCTTTTATATCATATTGCAGAATCTCTTTAATAAAGCTATACACAGAAGTTTCTTTTTTTTTTTTTTTTTTGAGTTGGAGTCTCACTCCGTCGCCCAGACTGGAGTGCAGCGGCCGCTCCGGCCACCGCAGCCTCGACCCACTGGGCCCCAGCGATCCTTCCGCCTCAGCCTTCCGAGTAGCTGGAACTACAGGCACGCGCTACCACGCCCGGCTAATTTTTGATGTATTGTAGAGATGAGGTTTCGCCAAGTTACCCAGGTGGGTCTGAAACCCTCAGGCTCAGGCAATCCACTCACCTTGGCCTCCCAAAGCGCTGGGATTACAGGCTGAGCTACCGAGCCCAGCCTACACAGAAATTTTGTATCAGTTCCATGGAAAGCTCTGTTTATTCAAGTAAACTGCCTTTAATAAGGCTTGTGTCTGATTACATTTTTCCTTTGGCTCTGGCTGATAGAAAACTCATCCCCAGAACAAAATATTGATTCATTTATAACCTTAATATATTGTGTGAATTATTTTATTTTATTTTATTTTTGAGTTGGAGTCTCACTCCGTTTCCCAGACTGGAGTGCAGTGGCCGCTCCCGGCCACCGCAGCCTCAACCCGCTGGGCTCCGGCGATCCTTCCGCCTCAGCCTTCCAAGTAGCCGGAACTACAGCCGGGCGCTACCACGTCTGGCTAATTTTTTTATTTATTGTAGAGATGAGGTCTCACCAAGTTGCCCAGGTGGGTCTCGAACCCGCGGGCTCAGGCAATCCACTCACCTCAGCCTCCCAAGGAGCGGGATTACAGGCTGAGCCACCAAGCCCGGCTGTGAATTATTTTAATAGTGGATCTTATGACTAGTCTTACTTTTGCTCTCTATCTGATTTCACTTCAACCCATTTTCACATTTTTTCCCTTGTTTTATTGTGAGTTTCCAGATAATTTGTTGGAATTATTCAGAGTAAAATAATAAATTATAGAATAAAGTAATATTTTAAAAGATAAATTTCTTTGCATGCCTGTAGGAGTTGAACACAGAAGCCATGCAATAAATATTTACTGCTATTGCTAATGTGAATGACAAGTCTATTAGGTGATAAAAGTCCCACTGATCACCTGAGCTCAATATATTAAAACCCAACAATACAATAACAACAACAAAATAATCCCAATCTGGGCTTCCATTTAAAAATTTTTGAAACCAGTGAGGCATTTTTTAAGTTCCAGTTATTGACTTCCTACAGGGAGGCAAGAGCTACAGAATTCTCCCATTATAAATTTGTTTTAGTAGACCCTTCTCTCCCCTAAGCTGTATAATGTTTATATGGATCAGGGGAGATTTTTAGATTTTCTACCTTTGGAACTATTGTTTAGTGCCTCGCTAATTAAAGCCCTTTTATAAACTATTATTATGCTGTGGCATAATCTGTGAGCTGGTTAGAAATGTATAATCTTGGATCCTACCACTCATCCACTAAATAAGTCTTCAGCTTAACAAGATTTGCCAGTGATTTGTATTCACATTAAAATTTGAGAAGTGCTCATTCAGACTACTCTTTGCAGGCTGATGTTGACTAGCTTTATGAATGGGATAATTTGAGAAATACAAAATAGTGACTCTATTTATCAGTTTCTAGTTCTCTAGTTTTATCTCTCCAGAATTTTTTGAACAAAGCAGGTTAAAGTTTTCAAATTGTGCTTTAAGAAACATTTAATTTGCTAAGTGTTGTGGCACATGCATGCAGTTCCAGCAATGGGGAATGCTGAGGTGGTAGGAGAGCTTGAGCCTAGGAGCTTGAGACTGCAGTGAGCTATGATCATGCCCATGAATAGCCTCTGTACTCCAGCCTGGGTAGCATAGTGAGATTAGAGATGTTCATCTCTTAAAAAATTAATTTTGCTAAAATGAAATTTGCCTAGTAATCAACTTTAAACATGAAATGGCTAAAAAACAACAACAACAACAACAACAACAAACACCCTATAACAAATAGTGTGTACAAATAAATAAATACAAACACATTTGCAGTCTGCCTATATATTGGTAGGCAAAAGGACATCAAGCAGGTATATGACTAATGTTGTACATGTAGAGGAGAACAGTTTTAGTGACTGGTTTGCACTTGTTCTCTCCATGAATTCATTACATATTAGTTTATATGTTTTCTTGAAAAAGTACAGTGGCCAGGCATGGTGGTTCATGCCTGTAATCCCAATTACTCAGGAGGATGAGGGGGAAGGATCGCTTGCGCCTAGGAGTTTGAGACTGGCAGTGAGCTATGATTGTACCACTGCACTCTCCATTCCAGTCAGTCTCTGAAAAAAAGACTAGTGAGTTGCAGTTGATAACTTACAGACTTAGTTTAATAAAAAGTTTCTGTTCTGATATATGTATAGATCTCTGCTCAGATCTATCACTAACAAGTTTCTGTTATGACTTCTATGTCTACTATGTTTATTCTATGTCTAAGTCTAGGTCTTCATCAATATGTAACATACATTAAAAGAATGAACTTGTGGCATCTTAGTCAATCCATAGATCATAGAACATTAAAACTGGAAGAAATACTATTACACTACATTAATCCAATCCCTGGTTCCCATTGTTGACCTAAATCTGTCATCCAAAACTTTCTGATCATAAGATATGCCTGAGTCACTGTGTCCTGAAATCTGTATTTTAACAAGCTCCTATGGTGATTCTCATGGCTCAGGTAAGTTTAGGAAAAATGTAATAAAGGAGTAGGTTAATTATAAATTATTCTCCTTTTAGAAAAAAAAGTTCAGGAAATATTGCAATTCTTTTCTGTTTTTGTTTGTTTGTTTGTTTGTTTGTTTTTTGAGTTGGAGTCTCACTCTGTCACCCAGACTGGAGTGCAGTGGCATGCTACTGGTCACTGCAGCCTCGACCTGCTGGGCTCCAGCAATCCTTCCGCCTCAGCCTTCCAAGTAACTGGAACTACAGGCGCATGCTTTTACCACGCCCGGCGAATTTTTTGATTTATTGTAGAGATGAGGTCTCGTCAAGTTGCCCAGGCAGGTCTCGAACCCGGGGCTCAGGCAATCCACTCACTCAGCCTCCCAAAGCACGGGATTATAGGCTGAGCCACCGAGCCTGGCTTGCAGTTCTTATTATATTCTTTTTAGTCATGCTTTTAATGTGAATTTTAAAGTTTACTTGGAAAATATAGCTAGTATTTTATCATTTTGAAGAGCTTGAATCCTTTTGAAAATTCAATTTTTCTGTAGTTCACTTTCAGATCTTTTCAAAAAATATAGGAGCTTGTTATTTATAAAAGTGAATATTTTTGTGATTATGAAAATTGAATTAAGAAAGCATATATTCTTAACAAAGGCACTGGTGTGAAATATACCCTTGCAGTAAGACTTCAACTTGGCTGCTGAAAACATAAATGTAAAACAAGGAAGCAACCACAACTGAGCTGGATACTTCACAAAACAGATACAGTAATTATCTCTCTCTTTAGCTTAGGGGTGCACCAAACGTTTATAATCACTTGTTCAACAACCTGGGTTTTTTCATGTTCTTCATGGTTCAGGAGTCAAACCCATATGCAACCTATAATAATGGACTTTCCCAGAGCACCAAGCTATCCATATTCATGTCACAGGAAATGTTTACATGGGAGCAAAATACTCTAGCGTCAGAATAAATCAGTAACATCTCAGAGTTCATGCTTCCATATGATTCCTTGATATAATAAAGACGAAAATTTCTGACATTATATAATTAAAAACAAAACTTTTCTACAAATTATGCAAGTTCCCACACAATGCAGTCAAATGTGCCATTTTGCCATATCATAAACAAGAAGCTATAATGCAGATATTGTGTACTTTTTTTTAATCTCTGAAAATATCCATTTATTTTCATCAATTAAAATAGGATTTGGCTTGGATTAGGTTTTAGGAATTGTGCCACATCAAACTGCATCAGGAGAACTTGAATTGTGTTGTCTAGGTGACACAGAGGTATCTAGAGTGTTTAATTCTTTAATAAATTATTAGTTGAGGTTTTTAGTCATTAAGAAAGCATCTAATCATTTTTTATGTTTTCAAACTTATGCTTTTAGATTTCTTTTTGTCATAGTTATAGTTTATACTAATAGCTGACAATATCACTATTATTTTTTAAATGTATAGTTATTTTGATCCTTTTTAAAGAACGAAAATCAGCAGTAGTGCATAGAAATAAGAAAGCTCTCAAACTAAGATCTTGACTATAATGGGGAAAGATAGAAGCCAATATACTTGTGAAAAGATAGACTTCCATTTTATGTGATAATGATTGAATGTACATGTTCATTCTTTTTGGGGAAAAAAGTCATTTGAATGACTCAGCGATACTTAGATTAACCAATTGTTATTTAATATCATTAAAAATGCTCTTGCACAAAGGAAGAAGAAATAGTGAAATTAATGTGTAATTTAAAGTTTAAGTTTCAGACTTAAGTTACTAAAGGGACTACTTAAAGAAAAGACTATTTGAATACTTCTTTACAAATATAAAGCATGACTGAATTAAATCATCTGAACCTAGGATTAGTATATTTATTAATCAATTTCCCATGACTGCTTAGATTAAAATAACCTTGGATTTCCTTATATGCTGCAAAAGTTCATAGTAGAGGTACTAATTTCATGTAATAATGTTAAGACTCTCTGTGTAGATACTTATTTTTAATAGTAATTGCAGATAAGAGTAATAAATATTTCAGACTTTCCACTAATAGTGCTATATGTGTCCAAGTAGAAAAAACAGGATTTTGTACTGTACCCCCAGAGGGTAAAATAAGGAGAAATTGAAATTAACAAGCATATAGCTTCCAGTTATATGATCTTAAATTTTGAACTCATTAGCAGTAAAACTTCATTTTCAGTACTAGGCTTGAATGTAGTTTCTAAGTTAGCCAAGATCAAACATAATATAAAGTTTTGCATAATTTTTTCCCCTTACACTTTGAGTTGCACCTGGATGTAAATAGCTAACTAGAATAGACTAATGATATGCTTAGTGTCGCCAGCAGTCGTAGAGTAAGCACCTCTCCCTGTCTGGGTTCTCCAGTGAACTTTTAAACCATCGGCTTTTAATTCAGGAACACACTCCAAGGAGCTTGTCCCCTGCTCTTTATTGCATTCCAGGGGCAGCTCCATCAAGCTGCATCACCATCACTTAGCACAACACTTACTCTCTCTAATAAAAATACACTCCAGGTGCTATATTGAATGGATTATTATCAACAGAGGATTCCAAAAATTTGGTGTATGCCCTTCTCTTTCAAGATTCAGGGTGGGCTGAGGTCCCAGATGTGTTTTATGTATGCCAATGTTACAACTGAAAAAGATCTGGCCTCATGCATAAACATGGTAAATAGAAAGCTGTGTTCTGACCCAATGCTCTATATTGTTGACTTTGGAAGCCATTTCAGGAGAAACAAAGGTAGTTACTAAGCCCCTTTGTGAAAATGGTATCTAAAGCAAAATGGTTAAGAAAGAAAGAAAAGACACAGAAACAATGAGAGTGAGAGGAAGAAAGCAAATCAGAGTGAAAGAATACCAACAGGATCAACAGAATTGACAAAATAATTCTTTAGATATAATTGTTACCTGGCCTGGCATGGTGGCTCACACCTGTGATCCCAACACTTTGGGAGACCAAGGTGGTAGGATTACTTGAGCCCAGGAGTTCAAGGCCACAGTGAGCTGTGATTGCATCATTGCACTTCAGCTTGGGCAACATAGTGAGATTCTGTCTCTGGAAAAAAAAAAAAGTAATAATAGTAATAATAATATCCTTCAAAAAGGATTCATTAGTATCTTAATTCTTCTTAGAGAGAAAACCAAGAATTTAAGAAAACATCTAAATTATGAAATCCATATCCCTTTAAGATTATTTAAGAAAATTATTTTAATACTAGGAAGAAATTCTGGTAGGCTAGGCAGTATATGCTCGTTTTAATGTAAATCTTTGTGTCAAAAACAGAATTTTGTGCACATAAGAATTCCTTGAAGCCAAAGAATGAACTATAACATGGTGCATAGTAACCCCTTGCCTTCTTCCTTTCCTCCCTCACCAGTCTCCTCTTTTAAGTCTTCTAGCTCTCACATTTTTAAGTTTTGTTGACAACGGAGGCCCTATTATTATCCACACATACCCTTTTGTATTCTCATCTCTGTGGTTGTGTATATCATCTCTTCTGTACCGGGAACTTCAGCCCCTTTTTGTCTGCTTAATAAAAGCTCATTATGAAGGCTTATATGAAGAGTTGCGTTCTCTGGGAAGTCTTCCTTGATTTTCTCACCTCTACTCAGCAAGTTTCTGTGCACCTTGCATTTCTTGATTGTATTATAATTGTATTTTTCTTTGTTTTCCTTCTTAACTAGTCTCTGACTTCTTTGACTACAGAAATTGGATTGAATACATCAATAAAACACATATTTTCTTGGATGTGCTGTAAATAATTTTAGAAAGACTGAGTAATTAAACTGTCTTTAGCAAGCTGTACATCTATTGTTCAGAAAGATAAACTCGGGCCATTTTATAAAGGAAAATGCTTAAAGTCCCAGTTTTGCAAAAATTGTGGGCTCCAATGAAAAGCCTTTAATTGCTGGTTACCCTGGCAAAGCTAAGGTAAGAAAGATGTTCTTAGTAGGTGGGGAGACATTGAAATAACTGCTTTAACAGAACCTGAAAAGTTGGGACATACTGCAATAAGTCATTCAGAAAAACTGTGAATTTCATTTCATTCAATATCTTTTAATATTGGAGTAGCTTCATTCATTCATTCATATATTTATTTTTGGAAACTTATAATGAGCTAAGCATTATGTTAGGCTCTGGGGAAACAAGGCTGGAAATAGCATGTGTTTTGTCTCTGAGGGCTCACAGTCTGGTCAAAGGTCATTTTATGGCTTGCAGACAGTCCTACAGGGATGAAAGCATTTGAGTGATGAGAATGCAGCCTAGCAAATATAGAAAAATCTTCAAAGAGAAATAGACAACTCAAGTCAAATCTACAGAGTGAACTGGAGCGGGTGGGGAAACAGGTTAGGAGAAGGTGGTGAGACAGAAATTTGCAGGAAGCATCAAGGCAGGACAAGAGCTCAGATTTGTGACATTTATTTCTCTTGAAAGGACTTTCATAGAAGGAAGAGAAAGAAAACAGTGAAAAAGGCTTCCCAAGACTGATTATGCTGATGGAAGTGGGAGGGTCACACCTTTGTTTCCTATAAGCTTGTGACACTGAGGTGAACTAAGCCTCAGTTTCCTCATCTGTAAAGTGAGGATAGAGTAAGGATGAGTAAAGTGTGCATTGTTTATGCAAAGGTAAAATATGGATCAGACAACATGCAGTTTTCTTTTTACATGCTTGCTAAACTTACTAAATACACTAGCTTTACTAAAGCTCCTCTGTTATGTGAACAAGGTAAAAAAGCTCTGAAATGCTCAAACGGGTGTCATTTGGCTCTGGCTGAGGATTTCCTGACAGAAGACCCCCTGAGCTACCCAGCTCACACAGAGATGGCTGAGCAAGGCTGCACTGGGCTCCCCAACACAGCATTGTCTTCCCTTCTCTGCATTTGTAGCTCGAGGCCTTAACCTTTTTTTCATTATTTTAATAATGTTTTTATGTTTAATTTAACTGTAAATCACATTAACAGAGTTTTGACTGGTATGTCAGAGGGCTTAAAAACTGAGTTAAACTCATTCTAAGAGCTAAAGAATTTGTCAGATCTGACATGTTTAGTCAAGATGATCCAGTCAAGTGTGGAATGTTGAAGAGATGGTGCGAGATGGTATTTAATTTGTTCAGGATTTGAGGGGTGGAAATGGACTCATAGAAGAGCTTTTGCTCCATATTAGCAACAGTTAAGAGGATAATTTATGGCTTCTGTTAAGGACATTAACCAAGGCAAAAATGCCCCTATAAAGCAATTAATTATATATTATGCTTAAGTTATTTTCTAAAGAATGTGATCACACCAGAACATCGCATAATTCAGAAAGCATTAGTGAAATGTTATACTTCCTTTGTATTGCATAAATGTATTCTTGTAATGAAAGACAGGCATTCATGTTTTCTGTGTTTGGAAATGATATCTTTAGGGGTCAAAAATTCTACTTACGAGGTTTTTACTGCCAAAGTCTTTCTTTTCTTAAAACATTTTTATCACAAAATTAATAGATGCTTAAGCAAGAAAAATATAAAATCCAAAAAATTAATTGCCTTTACTATTAATATTTTGATATATATAGTTTGTTTTACTCTTTTTTTTTTTTTTTGGAGTTGGAGTTTCACTCTGTCGCCCAGACTGGAGTGCAGTGGCCGCTCCCGGCCACCGCAGCCTCAACCTGCTGGGCCCCGGCGATCCTTCCACCTCAGCCTTCCAAGTAGCTGGAACTACAGGCGCGCGCTACCACGCTAATTTTTGATTTATTGTAGAGATGAGGTCTCGCCAAGTTGCCCAGGCGGGTCTCGAATCCACGGGCTCAGGCAATCCACTCACCTCAGCCTCCCAAGGCGTGGGATTACAGGCTGAGCCACCGAGCCCGGCTTGTTTTACTCTTTTCTATGAATAATATTAGTTAGGATATCACAACTACTAAAATGGATATTCTATAATATATCAGTGGCTTAATACAATAGAATCTTATTTGTCTCTCAGGAGAGGATTGCCAGCGAGGGGAAGAGGGTGGTACTGCAGTGCAGTGTCATTCTGCTCCATGTAGTCATTCAGGTCAGTGCCATTAATGCCTCCTACTGGAGACTCTTGGCCATTGAACTCCAGTCAGAAGGAAGAGACAGAGGATGGCAAGTGAGATATTTATGTGGTTCAGACCACAATAAGGTAGTGAATATTATTTCCACTTACGGTAAAAAATGCAATTTAGCTATGTGCCCAGCCTGGAGGACAAACAGGTTTAATGTGCACATAATCTTCTTTGCCAGAGGAAATATGTATGTACACAGGTTCATGTACTGTACGTTCTGTTTTGTAGTATTATTTATTTACTCAGCAATATCTCTCAAAGTTCTTTTCTTATTTATATCATTGTTATTTGACTATATCGCAATTTATTTACCTTGTTAGGTCAAATTCTTGTGAAACATTTGGGTTATTACCAGTTTTTATGAATATATAACAACTGTCTGATAACATTATTTTGCCTTTGTTTACTAGCCTAGTTGTTTCCTTAAAAAAATTCCCAGAAGTGAAATTTTTGGGTCAGAGAGTATATAGTTTAAAAATGGCACTTTTCTCTTTGGTAATGGGGTCTATACGTGGATGTTGAAAGTCACATTTAGTGTCCTGTTTATTTTAGTGTGAATTAAGAAATAATCATTAAGTACTTAATTAAACATCTATTAGGGGACTGACTTGTACTATAAGGAGTTCAAGAAAAGTAATTAAGGTTGTTTTTATTAGTAAAGGATATTCTTTTCCATATATTTAACATGAAAAGAGAATTTATATTTCTTTGTTTTCCGTAGTTAAGTAACTGATGCATTGGTTTATACTGTGGTAATAGAAAAAAAGAAAGGAGAGGTAAGGATGTTTCATAAAATTACAAAGGATGAGGCTGAGTCCAGTGGCTCATGCTAGTAATCCCAGCACTTTGGGAAGCCAAGATGAGAGGATTGTTTGGGTTCAGGAGTTTGAAACCCGCCTAGACAACATAGCAAGACCTCGTCTCTACAAAAATAAAAATAAAAAAATTAGCCACATGCAGTAGCCCATACCTGTTGTCCCAACTACTCAGAAGGATCACCTGGGCCCAGGAGGTTGAGGCTGCGGTGAGTTACAATCATACCACTGCACTCCATCCTGGGTGACTGAGTGAGACCCTGACTCAAATATAAATATAAATATAAATATAAATATAAATATAAATATAAATATAAATATAAATAAATATAGGATGAGATGCCTATTCTATAACAGATTAAAAATGAAATATTTGGATTTCTTCTTTTTTTTTGAGTCAGAGTCTCATGCTGTCACCCAGGCTGGAGTGCAGTGGCATAATCATGACTCACCGCAGCCTTGACCTCCTGGGCTCAGGAAATCCTTCTGCCTCATCTGCCCAGGTGGCTAGGACAACAGGTGTGCTTCCAAGCTTGGCTCTTTTTTTTTTTTAAGATGAGGTCTTGCTATGTTGCACAGGCTAGTCCTAAACTCCTGGGTTCCATCAATGCTCTTACCTTGGCCTCCCAAAGTGTTAGGATTATAGGCGTGAGTTGCCGTACCTGGCAGATTTAACTTTTATTGTGAAGTTATGCATTTCCCAGACTGAGATTTGTTGCCGTGTTTATGTGTGTATTAAATGGAAATAATTATTATAAAATTCATTAATTAGATTTTCATTTATTTTTCTATTGTAAGAGATACACATTTTTAGCAAAAGTAAGACCTTGAGACTTGCAGAGATGTAGTATCTATAGAAAACTTATTTCCACTTAGATACACAAGTTATAGGTGTGTGTATATGTATTTCTATGAGCAAATAAATTAATACATGTATTGCAGAAAATTGAAATATTCGGGTAGATAATCCAGTCTCTAAATACTCAGAATGGCCCTGTCCAAGTTCAAGGAATAATAGTTTCCAAAACTAGTAGGAATTTATATTAAGGGTTGAGATAATAAGTATAAATCACTGTAACAAAAAAAGCAATGAAAAATGAATTCATGTTCTTTTAAAGTATCTAAAACAAAATTCTCAATGTCTCAACTTGTGTCACAATTACTTGTTAACTTCAAAGTTTTTAAAATTTAGACTTACCTGAGGCTATTTATTCAATGATCTCATCAAGCATACATTGTGTGTGAGATGCAAAATCCACTTTCCTTGTGACATCATAGTCCCCAGGGGGAGACAGACTAACAAACAGACAACTATAATTCAGAATAATAAATGCTCTTAGGGAAGTGCTGAGTATCCTGGGAACATGAAAAGGAGATTGAATCTAGAATACCAAAAAAGAATTCTTGAAGGAGAAGGTCAGAAGTCCCAAACTGATTTGTAGTTGCATTTTGAAGTATTTGATAGTGTGTTGGTTTTGAAAACTTCTGAATTATCACCATTGGTAAAGACTCTTCTGATCTTTCAAAAAGGAACTCACATAGCTCTTCAAGTTTCTAAATAAGTATTATAAAATTTAGTGGAATATGGTCTGTACTGAACCATAATGATCCTTTTAGCTGATTATAGCTTGACATCAATTATCATTGATATTACTATTCTAGACAATACTATTTGCAAATATTATTAAAGTATACACATTTTAAAACTTAAGAAAAATGTATACTGCATAAATATTCATGATTGTGAAGATGTGCAAGAAGTTTTAGTTGTTTATATCCATTCCTATAATTACATAAGTGATCACAATAACATCTAAGTAGATTTGAAATTGCTTAGGTCAAGATGGATTTGAAGGACTTAAACTGGCCTGAGAGAATGTCGTCAGGAAGGACCAGAGAATCTGGAAGCAGCCTAGGGTCGGAGTTGCCTGAGGTCAGGAAGAAGTCTTCAGGAAGAGGGAGAATCTCTGTAAAAGGTTCCCAACAGCTGGGTTGTAAAAGGTACAGCTGGAACATTTGGAAGGGAAATTGGAAAGGTCTGAAACTACAGAAGAATGAGGGTAAAATGAGATGTGCCTTGCTCAGAACAATAAAAGAAAGGCAGGAACAGCTGCAGGGGTTGAATCTGAGATGCATGGTAAACCCAGTCGTGGAGAAGGCCTGCATGAGCAGCAAAGGGAAATGTATACACGTATATCTGAAGACGTAGAAGAAGTGGTTAGGAAGAATTAATATGCTTAGAAAGTTCTGAGAGATGAACTGTCGTAATAAAGATTAAAAGTGACAGAAAATTGTATTGACAGATATTTCTATTTATTTTAGGTTAGTAACATACTGTGTATACCATGCTAAGAAACGCTTAGAACTCTACATTGGCTAACCAAACCAATTGTATTCTGAGTTTGGTATATTGTAAGTTCTTAATTGGGAAATTAAAATATTTCCTAGTCAATTTATACATGGTCTAATAGTTGCTCTACAAATAGTTTACAGATATTAAAACATTTCCATAATTTTGAGATGTTTCTCATCTTAATTATAATAGGGTACGATAGTCAATTATTTTTTTCCTTTATTAACAATGAGCTTTTGTGAAATTGCTGCTTGGTACAAGAGCTGCTGTCTATCTTTATTAGAATTGCTGATATAAATTTAAAGGGAAAATGATGTTAATCCCCCAAAATATCTTTTCTTTAAATTATGTAGCATTGCCTGTTATTTTTTTCTTTTTTGTGCTGCATAATATAGTCTGGCAAAAAGTAAGTGTGATCTTGATTGTTAGACTTGTTTATTCCAGGGAGAAGCCAATGGAGCACTTACAGTAATTAACATATTTTGTCTGGTCTTCTCATTTTGTTAATGATATTTTATTGAAGACTGAGCAGTAATTACTGCCCACTGAGGTACATACGCTGAAACAAATTAATGGCCAATGACCAATAATGATTACACTTGTAATTATCTATTGTGAAGTATAATCAGAAAAAAATCGAAATTAAAAACAATGTTCTTTGAAACTAAAATTAAACTGTTTTGCTAAACTAAGCTAAAAGTCCTATTATCAGCTCAACGGAGAAACAATATTCCATAGTTTTATCATTATTTCCACCAGTTTCATATAAGTGGCTAGAGACTTATTTTTCCAGTGTTTCACATTTTTACGCAGTAGTATACAAACATAGAAGTATGAGGAACAGGACATGTGATATTTACTTTCAGGTATGACTTTTAGATATTTGTAGCACTTTTACCTTAAAATTGGCAACATAATTTTTCAGTGATTTCAAGAAGTTAAACTAATTTTCTATACCAGAATTAGTTTCCTTCTTAAGAGGAGATGTTTTTTCACCAACTGCTTCTTGTTATCTATGATTAAGAAATACTGGGACATTTACCACTTTTAACAATTTCAATACCTTTTAATGGTCAAACTTTATCTCATGGATAAAGAGTGATCTCCCTATGACACCACCCACTACAACTTAGGGCAGAGGTTGGTGATAGATGTTCAATTTCCAAATGACACGATTTGACTTTGTAAGGTTGAGCAGCTTGAAACTCTTCTTTCTTTATTCTGCCAATAACTTCAGAATATATATTTTATATGTAGAAAAAATTATGAGCTTTAGCTGAGAAGTAGCATAGTGTACTATTGGCTTTCTTTGGACTAGAATTCAGATCTGTGACCCAAATCTGTGTCACTAATCAGCTGGCATCACAGGTTCTGGACATTGTTGTTTTGAACTGAGAATCGGTGCTTTGTACTGGATCATCTCCAAGGTCATTCATATGCAGGCTTTAATACTCTCTGATAAGTATTGTAATAAGGATCACAGGAGATTGGGAATTAGTTCTCTTGTCTCTGGTTAAATTCCTGTGTGAAAACATCTTATTAAAGTTTTTAGGTGACAGAAATTAATTGGAGTTCAGTTTATAGAGTCAAAATTTCTTATCTGTAATTTTCAGGCCTGATCAAAGACTTAAGGTATGGAACAGAATAATACATTTTTTTTTTTTTTTTACTGAGTAGGAAAACTGACACTAGTATCTAAACCTGGATAATTAGCTTAAATATATACAATATTTAAAAATACATTTAAAAATAATATTTAGATAAATGTGATTTTAACTGAAATAGTTAATAAAGTATGATGATTTAGTTAATAAAGTGTAATGATATAGTGCTTTATTCCTTATGAGAATTTGAATTTCTATGGGATCAGAATTAAATTTTTATGTATTTTTGTCCCTTGGGTCTTAGTACATATAAAAGTTCAATAAAGATTTGTTGAAAGGAAAAAAAAGTGAATGACAAAATATCTGTTTTTGGATTTTCTGTATGTTGTTATGTTGTTTCAAATGATTTTGAATGTCAAATATCTTCTCTTCCTTAAATAAGAAATTGACTTTTTATATAACTCAAATATTTTACAATGAAGCAATTATGGCTTGATACTTTCAGTTAAGGTTTATTATTTGGATATGAATATCACTATGAAGTTGTGATCTCACTGTTATGAGTTGAATATTACATCCAATTTACTTTTTTTCATATAAAGAAAATTGGGCATAATGAGGATATAAATTGTTAGACTATTAACTAAAACCTCTGCCCCAGGGATTTTAGTCTATTAAAATTTGAATGTCTTCTTTAGGACCCACTAGCAAAAAATGAGAAACATTATCCAGGTTTAAGATTTTTCAGGACTTCTGACTAGTTTTAATTTTTCCTTTCAGTTCATGGGGAACTGGTCTTGTATGCCTGGCTGAACTTGGTTTAGATTTTTGACAGTTTCTTATTTGTGTCCCATTTGGATGTTTTTCAAAATGTCCAGACTATTCATACTACATCCGAATAAGCACTACCCAATGGTTTAATTCAAATTGTATGGCATATTTTTAATTATTATTGTTAATGCTTACAGAATATTCTTCATAAAATAAAGTTTTGTGCCTAGAGTTTACTAGATAAATTATCTAAAGTTTTAAATAAAAATGTAAGTGTTTAAAAATTTATTTTGGTAGAAAACTCTGGGTTGGGATAAAATAAGAAATGATAGAGTAGCCAAAAGAACTATCTCTTATGATATAATTTCCAAACTAAAATAATTTTTGTAGTCATCTGTTAATATGTTTAGACTTAGCAATATTAAAGTTATAGACATGTATATGGAGAATGCTTAGCTGCTAGCCTTGCTATACAATAATTAACAGTAAATTTTAACTATGTCCACATCCAGCTTATGCCTGCACATGAGTATCTTAGCAATTTGCAAAGGCAATTTGCTATAATATTTATTGTTTCCTGTTCTGACCTCATCAGTAATGAGTGATAAAAATGACAAACTGAAAAAAAGTTGGAATCTAGAAGTATGCTGGAAAAATACATGGTCATATGTTTCTGGCCCTGAGATCATAAAATGCTTTTGTTTTGCTCAGTATCATTTAACATCAATTCAAGATCAATTTAAGAAGCAGGGGCACACCTCATCGACAAGGGTACCTGCATAATCAACGTTTGAAAACCTGACCCTGAATTGTACCCCACATCTTTAAAATAAAAAAAAGATAAAAAAGCACAATCTTGAAATTTATTTAATTAAAAAAATAATGGCTTAAAAAAGTGAGGTTGTGGGCACTTACACTATAGTCTCATCTGTCTGCTTAACTGTGCAGCATGAACTTGAACAAGCAGATTTATCATTCAGAGGCTCATTTTAAACCATCTGGAGCATCACTAAAAGTCCTTTCAGAAGTCATTTGCTACATGTGTATCTGTAAATGGTTTTGTATCTACATCTTTATAAATTTTCTTAAAATTTATATGAACATTTACAATTATAACATTTTAAATGTATGTGCTTATACCTTGTATTTTTTGAATATGAAAAAATTCAAAGGAATAAATTACTTTTCTGATTTTGTTCACAAATTTGAAATAATTCCTGCTATATCATTTTCCTCAATGGTGTGTATATTGAAATTATGATCATAAGAATAAAACATTCATTATTACTTTTTGGAAATATTTCAACATTTCTACTCAAGGACTGACTGGATCATGTTTACAAAGGCTTTTCAAGGCATCTGTTCTTAGCCACAGCTGAGAATGGGGCCCACCGTGCAGACTGGAAGGATCCACCTAGAATTTGTTGAATTAAGTCCTTGCACCTGGATATAATTGTCATGCCGCTGTGCTGGGGTTTTCTTAAGCTACTGGTAAAACAAATTAGCTCAATTTAAACTGGCATCCAGTAGAGAAGCAACAACTCACCTCATATAATGTTTTTCAAATAATTATTTTTTGTATTGCCAGTTTTACCTCATGAATATTTTCCTGGGGGCTGGGTGAGAAAAAAAATGTAGCTAAACCAGAGATGTGATAAAAATTCTGCTCAATTTATAGGCTTTGATATTATAGCAGTATAATTAAGATTGGGTAAATGTGTGATCATAGTTTGAGTCGAGCTGGATTATTCCCCCTGCTAAATAAAACATAAATCCAGATATTTAGCTGTGAGGTAGAACTTAAAAAATATTCTTATATCTGTATTCAAGTTTCATAAACCATTGCCTTATTTGCTGTGGATTTAATGCCATATTTTTACAGATAGAGAAGATGTGCAAAATAATCATGATAAAGAGGAGACAAGATTCACGTATGTTCGCCAGTAGAATTTGTAGATCTCATTTGGTTATACATTTTTCAGTCATTTATATTTGCCAACCAAATTCATAAGCTTTCTGGAAATCCAATTAATTCAAAACTTTAGTAAGAATGGAACTGGTATGTATGGGCTTATGCAGCTAATAACTGTATATATATGTAAATATATATGTGCACTCATTAATTTTCCACCTAATATCAGTTTCATGGGCACCAACTAGGTGTCAGGAAGAATTCTCAGCCCTGAGGGTACAGCAGCAAAACATGGAAAGTTCCTGCCTTCCTGAGGTTTACATTTTAACTGGGAAGACAAAAAAAAAAAAAAAAAGGAGAAAAAGAAAAAGAAAAAAAGCGAGAAATTAAGACTATAATTTCATTTACTGTTATGTTCTACAAAGAACATAATGTTGGCTAATTAGAGGGTGTGGAAAGGCACAATTAGATTGGTCAGGAAGGCATCGCAGAAAAAGTCTTCGTGTTCTCTTATGTATATCAGTAAGCACATATGCTACCTGCATTCATATAAGCATTTATTTTTTAATATGCCTTTGTATTTTGCAGTGCCGTTTACAATGTTTAGCATAAAATGAAAGAAAAATACTCCTTGTGATTAGAGATGGAAGGCATGTAGCATTTGGAAAAGTCTATGCACATGTGTAGGGGTATATATATAAAGGCTGTTGATATTAATTTTTTCCAAATATAACATAGAGAACACAAGAGACCAATATTATAAAACAATTTACTACAAGGGTTTAGATGTAAAATCCTACAGAGCATTTCATTAACCATTTTTTTCCATAAATTATTGCTTCTTCGTCTGTAATAAAAGTTTGTACTTATTAATCTTATATCCCACATGGCACTGCCATTAGTTGTATACAAGTGTATTTTTCTTTCTAGATTTTATTCCAGATAAGTCTTTCCCTTTAGCACATCTTTGGATTTCCAAGGTGTTATACCATGTCTAGAATCACATCAAATTTGTTTTGACAAATGTGTGTATAAAAGGGATTCTAATGTATTTCAATTAAAATGTTCAGAGCTGATTATATGGAAAATTTTCACGTATATGTTGACATTCTGAGAGTAAAATATTGTGTTTAAGTGGCAAAACTGATTTCCAAATTCCAGCTGCCCAGCTGGCTGACTTGTGCTTATTGTTGGTAGCAAACATTATAACTGAGTTTGATTAGCAATGCAAAACTACTGCTGCTGCTGGAAATGTCTACCATTCTGTCAGCCCTTTCCAGAACTAGCTATTGGCCATTACATACATTGTTCTATCAAATCCTGACAATTACCCTATCAGACAGATGTTTTTGACCCACCTATAGACAAGTAATTGAAACTCAGAGATAATGAAAAACTACCTGAAGTCACCATGTTTGTCATAGATTGTCATGATATTATGTAGGCTGAGTTATATGAAGTGTATTATGTATAAAACATAGTATAACATTTCAAACTAAAAATGTATAAAACAGCTGCTTTCCATATCTAATGTGTGTGTTGTTATATGGCAGTGGGATATTCTTTTGAGTGTTTGGTGAGGAATAGGTATGAAGTGGCAGGGAATGGAATGGGGGAACCCCCAAATCTCGGAATTTACTTACAAAACATTGTGTATTTATTCTTACATGTTTAAACTTCAGTCACCTTCAAAGTACTCTCTGTTTGATGCAATACACCTATTGAGATGCTTCTTCCATTGATCAAAACAGTTTTTGAACTCATCAATTTTGATGCCTTTTAGTGCTTCTGCCACTTTTTGTTTCACCTCTTCCACATCAGCAAAATTTTCTTTCGAGGACTTTTTTCATCCTGAGAAAACCAAAAAACATCTCCCATCAAACTGGGGTGAATAGGGAGGGTGGGGCACGGGGGTCAGCTGTTTTTAGTCATAAACTGCTGAACACTCAGTGTGGTATGGGCAGATGTGTTGTCATGGCAGAAAAAAAGTCTCCTGTTTGCCACAACTTGGGACATTTCTTCCGGAAATCGTGATGCAAAGTTCTCAGAACTTTCAGATAAAAACTGTGGTGACTGGTCCAGAGGTATAAATTACAAGCATACTACAAGGGTCCTACCTTCCAAAAGATAATTCCAGTTTTTTGGGGGGTCCCCACATTGTATTTGGTAAAGGTTAGAATGGAGAGTGAAAGTCATATGCATAGATATTTACTTAGTTATTCGATGCTGTTAGCTCTGAACTAATGGACTTATGCTTGTTATTATTCTATACAAAATGAACTGTGGAAGACAGGGTCCATTTCTTATCTCTGTGTCTTCAGTGCATAACACAATGTGTGGCACAATGCAGACGCCTAGTAAATGTTTGCTAAAGAAACAAAAATTTGACAGACCAATTTTGCTAAAGAAAATGTTTGTTAAAGAAACAAAAATTTGACAAACCAATTTCATAACTAAGGTAATCCATAGTATAGGAACCCCTGAGATTTTTACTTCCATTAACTTTCAAAAAACTGCATCAGGCTGGGCATAGCGACTTATGCCTGTAATCCCAGCACTTTGGGAGGCTGAGATAGGAGGACTGCTTGAGCCCCAGGAGTTCGAGTCCAGCCTAGGCAACATAGTGAGCCCTCATCTCTACAAAAAAAGATAGTAAAATAATGATAAAAAACAAAATTAGTCAGGTGTGGTGGTATATGATTGTAGACTCAGCTACTTAGGAGGCTGTGACAGAAGGATCATCCGAGCCCAGGAGGTTGAAACTGTAGTGAGCTGTCATCATGCCACTGCACTCCAGCCTGGGTGACAGAGACCCTGACTCAAAAACAAACAAAACAAAACAAAAAAAACCCAGCATCAATAACAGGGGGAAACAACAAATCAACAAATGAATGCCTGTTATTATTATTTTTATTTCAAAAGTTCTGGGGAGTTTTATTTTTGTTGCAAGAATTAATTTTTAAAATTAAGCATATTTTTTTAACTCTCTATGGAATAATAGAGGTGAAAGTCAGTACTTACTACTGGTAATTTATTTTATGCTTATGTGTCTCTAGACACAGAGAAAGTAGAAGGCATCCAAAATGTTTTGTAAAGTTTAAGTACATAGAATTGATTCTATGCAGATCAAAATGAAGAGATGGTCTGGACATAAATGTGAGTGATTTGAATAAAAAATCTTGCTTTTACATGATTATGCATTTCAGATACTAGAAAGAAACAAGAGTATGATTCTCTACTTAAAGGATTACACTTTGATAAGTACTTAGTAATTCCTGAGTACAGAGTACAAAAATCTAGTCCACAAGCTCTATCAATTAGGAGTAGAAGATGAATTTCAGTAGATACTCCTTATAGGTTGTGTGGTACAACTCTACAATTCTCAGAGTTAAAGGGAGGTGTTTTCAGAGAATGTGCTTATTCTTTTTCTAGGGGAACACTTTGTTTATTCTGTGGTCTTAGGGCCACCCCAGGAGTAATCTCTAACAGAATTATGTGGTGCCTCAGCTATCCCAGTGAAAGCAAGTTTCTCACAGTTCTCATATTTTTCTTAAATTAGTATTTATACCAAAATGTGAGTGTGACATGATTTTAAATTTTCCAAATTATCTGATCTAATTTTAGTGTTCCAAGTGTAACTCTGAAGAGAAATTAAATTGTATTTTGTTAATAGTGTTGTGGAGACTTACTATAAGGCTCTAGAAGTTACCTTTCTGTCATGAAAGATTTTCTTTATGGGACTGGATGATATATTGTTGATTTCATAGAAAACTCTTATGTTTTCAATTTTTCTGATGTCCCAAATTTAATTTTATTAACTGATACCTGTGGGGTGGTTGTACTAAATTGATGTGCAGATGGAGAATTGGAAATGAAGAGGTGAACAATAATCTAGTTGCTACAGACAAAAAAGAGATGTCTTTGATTTTTCCTACTTTATTATTACTGCAAATACTCTACATTCTGTTCTCAAAATAACTATTGTGATGCTATTGATTTCTCTACCTCTCTACTTATACCAGTCATCATCTTCTGTCACCTGTTCTATGTGCTGACTTCTCTATCTCTGGTCTCACACCTAAGATACCCTGAAATTCATTTTCCATACAAGGAGCCAGAAAGACTTTTTTAATAGTTCAATTATGCCACTCTTTCTTTAAAAACTTTACTTGAGTCTATTCATAACGGCCCAAACTGAAAACAATACAAATGTTTATCAACTAGTGGATGGATAAATGAATCATAGTAATTCATACAATGGAATTCTTTCAGCAATCATTAACAGCTGACACATACAACAACATAGATGGGTCTAAAAGCCATTATGCTAAGTGAAAGAAGCAAAGCACATACATGATTCCACTTATATGGCATTTTGGGAAAAACTATAGGGACAAAATCAGACCAGTGATTGCTGAAGGGTGAGAGATACAAGAAAAATTTCTGGTGTGTGACACAAATGATCTATTTCTTGATTGTGATGGTTAAACATCTTTATAAATTTTTGTATAATTGTCAAACTGTTATATATGAAGAAAGTAAATTTTGTTACATTTGTATATAGGATGTGATATACATATATGTGTGTATATATGTCATACACACGTATATACATTTACATGTACATATACACAGCGAGAGAGAGAGAAAAAGAAAGAAAAAGAGAGACCCAATCTCATAAAGTTCATTGTGGTCTCTTGGAAAAAAATAAGAAAATAGACACATCTTCATAAAGTGCCTCCCTTTAACTCTGGTAATCGTGCATGTATATTGTAGCCTGTGAGGAGATTTTATCTCAAATTATATACATGAAGTAAATTATACCTCAATAAATATGACTTAAAAATAAATTCTATGACCTCTTCCTGTACTTAGACTAAAGCCCTGTGAACCTGAGTGTGGCCTGTGGGGTCCTTGTGAACTCTCCTCGGCCTGTCCTTCACTTGTTTTCTCTTCCTGATGCACATCATTCTAGATTATTCAGTAAGTTCTCTTAGAAGTTTGATATTTAACTTTAAAAACAAATAAATTGTTTGTATTTAAAAATCATATTTAATATTAATAAAAATTTAAAATACAAAAGTATATTAATGATTCCTTAAAATAATACCTATTTTTTTCTCATAAAAATTAAAATCCCTATGTATAAAATCCCTATATCCATCAGAATAGGCATCCTTATTTTTAGTTCATGAAAAGGAAGAGAAGAGGCAATAATTTTAAATATCTGTAGTGGTGTTCATCTTAGTCAACAGCCAGTTACTTTCTGTCAAACATGTTAGAAGATGAATTTATGCAATATTATTGAATTCATTGAACAAATGACTTTATATCTGTTATGTAACAAAATACATGAGGACCATTTTCACTTTATAAAATACAAAGATTAAATTTCATCAAATAGTAAACTCTCTTATTTTATTTACAAGCATAATTTAACATGCAAACACTCAATTATGGTCATGTGCCACATAGGAACATTTTGTTCAATGGTCGACTGCATGTATGACAGTGGTCCATAAGATTATAATACTGTATTTTTACTGTACCTTTTCTACGTTTAGATACACAAATACTTACCATTATGCTATAATTGCCTAGGTACTCAGTACAGTAACACGCTGTACAGGCTTGTAGCCTAGAAGCCATAGGGTATGCCATATAGCCTAGGTGGTGTGTAGCAGGATATGCCATCTAGGTTTGTGTAAGTGCACTCTATTATGTTTGCACAAGGTGGAAATTGCCTAACAACACGTTTCTTAGAATGCATTTCCATAGGTAAGTGACACATGACTATGCATATATTTCAGAAATACACCTTCGTATATGTTGAATATGAGTCAGTGCACATAGAGCAAGAACAACTTAGAAAGGAATAAATACCACATGTAGAAAGCACATACCTATACTCACAAATAATTTTATTCCGTTCCAAGAAAAATACAATTTTTAAAAAGTGGGAACATATATAAGTAAAGATTTAGTTTACATATGTCTAAATCACATTTGCAAAGCTTCTATAAATGCATTAAAACAGATTCTCATAAATCACTAAAATGTCATCTTAAAGAAACAAATCACATCTATTATCTAATAGTGTACCTTGTCACACTGGTCACACTTATATATTATGCACCCCAGGGGTATGTCAGGACTAGACAAAATTTTCAGCCCTAGTGAGAATTAGCAAAATACAAGTTGATTCTGTAGTTGGATTACGGAACTTGAATTTTCTAAGATTTTTAATTCACAATTTCCTTCCTCCTTCCTTCTCTCTATATCCATTCCTGTTTTCTTTTTTTCCATTCCTTCCTTCTTTCCCCCCCTCTCTTTTTCTCCTTCCCTTCCTCCCTTTCTTCCTTCCTTCCCTCTCTCCCAATTTTCACTTTGTATTAGCCTTCTTTTTCTTCTTATGCTCACTGATTATGGTCACTGCAAGAAGTTTCTAGTTTATGGCTCTAGGATATTTTCAAGTCACTTGAAATTTTTGCTGTTCTACATAAGTATAGTAAATATACAGATCACTGGCTAGCCTTAATCCCAGAATTTATTTCTTTTCTCTTAGTTAACTTCCTTTTAAGGTCCAAGAACAGGATAGCATTACTCAGGGAACATCTTGTGCAATGATGCCACATCCATCACTTGACTCAGAGCTTGTTTTCAACTTTCCGAACCAGCGGGGTGACCTTCTGTTCCCAAGAGAGGGCCTAAAATGTGCTGGGCAAAGCTCAGGCTCTTGAAGTAGCTGTTCAGTGTTACAGATGTTCAGGTGACTGACTGATGGTTTCCTCCCCCTGTATGACAGCTCCTGGGAAGCTCTAGGATGTGACTTTAAACTGGAATGACTCTCAGGAGCTAAGTTTGATATGGCATGGTCTCAAGGCATCCCTAAGTCTGAAGTTCTTCCAGCAGGTCTGGTGAGTTCTAAAACTTCTCTGGCAAACCAATTTACTCTGATAGTACAAACAGAGGAGCACAAACAAGAGAAATATCAAGGTCAAGATCTTCTTGAATGTAGTATAAAATAGTGATTAAAAGCTATACCTCTGAGTCTGAGATTGTTTGGGTGCAATTCCTAATTCTACCCCCACTGGAGGAACAGAGCATCAGTTTTCTCATTTATAATAATTGGGGTAATAACAATGACAAAAATAATACATCTCCAATGTAATTATTGTGAGGAGTAAAGTAACTTAACACAGTGCCTTGCAAAAAATAAACATTAAATGTTGTCTATTAATGTTGTTGCTATTCCCATTATATTGTTATTCTGAGTCTCAGCAGAATATTTGGTCATAGTTGAGTGACTGTTAGGGATTTTCTCATTTTATCAATTATAAGAATAATTTATAAAACAGTTGTGATAAATGTATATGTAAGGAGCTAAGCAAATTAGCTTAAAATGCATGCAGGTGCTGGAATTTAAAATATTCACCACCAGTTTATATAGAGACAGGAAAACTTTGTATTTTGTTATTTCAGTTTTGTGCACAGACATCTCTTTTTGTTGTTTTATAATTAGATATAATAGTTAAGGGCATCAAAATAATATTTGGAGGAGGAGGCATCTTTTTAAACATTTTTTAATTTTAAATATGTGAGGTACAATTCAGGGTTAGGTATGCAAATGTTCATTATGGAGGTACCCTTGTTGATGAGGTGTGCCCCTCCCTCCCCTGGCAGTTTCCCACTCCTGGCAATCTCACCCCAACCCTCCCCTGGCAGCTTCCCACTACTGAGGAGGAGGCATCTTAAGTAAACCAATATATATCATATTTTTCTAGGATAATTTTTTATAAGAAATCAGTTTAAGTGAAAAAAAATAAAATTTCCTTGGAGTCCTTTCAGCACTTTGTACTCCTTCTTACACAAAATGCTAAAGCCTAACAAATATTTGGTTTATCTTTTTTTACTGCACATGCCTTTTCTGGTACATTCTATTACAGGTGAAGGAAGTGAATTATTGAAAATGCATCTTCCAGCAAATAAAGTCAAATATTACTATGCTGTTTTAATATAAAACCTGAGACAAACTTTCCATGATGAATATTTAAGGTCTTTATAATATTTACTTCCTCATCTTCCTCTATATTCTTATGTTATTACTATTATTATCACTGCAATTCATAGCCATGACATTGCTAAATGTCAGTGAACACTGAACAAAGGTAAAGAAGAGAGATTTATGCAAGAAAACTTTAGCAAGGAAGGCAGAAATAACTTTTTCTATTTAACAAATACATTATTTGTTCAGGTCATTTTACTTGCTAAGTATTTGCAAGCATCCAAATAATTGTTATTTTCAACAGTCTCTTCTATGTCTTGGCCAAGTTAAACCATAAAAAACAAGTGGCTCAGAGATTAGTGAGTACTTCTTAGCTGTCTTAGAAAAGTGCTGTCAGCGAGTCTGAAGAGTTTCCCAGAAGTCCCGAAAGGATGCAATAGTATCATTTAGTAGAAAGAAACATCTCTGAATTAATGTTCTTTTGGGATTCATTTTCTGGCTTTGCGATCTTGGGTGCATTGCTTCTCTTCCTCCATTTCCTCACATGTAAAATGAGACAAGTAATACCTATCTTATACACTTTTTATGAAAAGCAAAAGAGATAAAGTTTGTTAAATATTTGCTAAGTGTAAGTGCTTATTCCATTTAAAACTACCACAGTAGTAATCAAAACTCTAAAATGAGGCTTTTATTGCAGCATTTCTCAGAATCCTTACTATGTTAATGTGCATTGGGAAATTCTAAGGATGGTGGTAGTTTGTTTACTACTGTTATTTGACCACTGAATCCTTTCCTTGGGAAGCTGTTGTCAGGAATATATTATGGGGGAAGTACTGGGCTAGAATATCATTGTGTTTTCTTATCCTAATTTTTCTAATTTTCTAATTTTTTATTTTAAAGATGTGGGGTACAATTCAGGGTTAGGTATATAAATGTTCATTATGCAGGTACCCTTGCTGATGAGGTGTGCCCCGCCCCTCCCCCAGCAGATTCCCACTAGTGCCAATCCCGCTTATCCTAATTTTTAAATGAGGGGGAGAAAAGTTCATCCAAATACCAGGATGCAAATGGGTTTAGAATTTGCCACCACATTCCCGCCTTGTTTGATCAATTCTATTTGGGACATTCTTATAAAGCTAGCTTACCAGAAAATTTCTAATGACAAAGAATTGTGACTCCTGGCATCTCTCTTTCTTCCTTCTCCCATTTTAAAAGTGCAAGTTATCCCACAGGACAGGTCCAGGAAAATGCTGGTTTTGCCTCTGAGAGTGTCTGATCTTGAAAATGGAGAACGAGACCAAAGTGGTATCTGTGATTTAAAGCAGGAAGAGAAAGAGAAGACCCTCCAAATGAAAGTTGATATCCACAAAAACAGTCTTGGAATTTTGAAGTATTATTTTAGAGGAAAAATTAGGGGCATCAATAAATCCAATCTGTAATAATGGTGGCAATTATTATCATGTGTTTTATTCATCATCTTCCAGGAAGAAGGGAAACAATAGAAAAAGAAAATCTCAATACCCCAAGTGCCCATGCCATCAGAGATAAGAAAGACAAGGGGGACCTCCTCAAACTGACAAGCTTCTGCAAAACCAAAGAAACTATCAAGAGAGCAGGGAGACAGCCCACAGACTGGGAAAAAAATATTTGCCAACTGTATGTCTGACAAAGGCCTAACATCTAGGATCTACAAGGGACTCAAACATGCCGAAAAGAAAAAAAAACAAACAGCCCCATTACAAAGTGGGCAAAAGGTATGAATAGATACTTCTCAAAAGAAGATATACGAGCAGCCAACAGATACATGAAAGAATGCTCAGCCTCACTAGTCATCAAAGAAATTAAAACTATACTGAGATACCAACTAACTCCAGTCAGGATGGCCATCATCGAGAATTCTGTGTTTTATATTGTTTTTGTCTTCCAACCTTAACCCTGTTGCCCTTTTTGGCCAGATAATTCTTTGTTGTGAAAGACTTTCCTGTGCACTATAGCATGTTTAGCAATTTCCCTAGACGGAACACCTAGATGCCAGTTGTACCTCACCTCCTCACTTCTAATAACCAAAAATGTCTCCAGACATTGCCAAATGTCTTTGTGGGGGACAAAATCACCCCCCGTCAAGAACTATTAAAAACTATTGCTTAAAAAAAAGAACTATTTGCTTACCCATAGTATTTCCTTCACTTGGTACTCAAAGATGACTATAGAAAATTGAAAGGCATTAGGCTGTATACATTTATGTGATTACACAATAAAACTGCAAATCATTTCAGAAAGAATAACAGTTCTGTAAAGGACTTTTTGGTCATTTTTCCGAGCCTCAGTCTAGAAATATGGGATCACTTTCTAACCTCTTACTAGATGACTTATTTTTTCATTCTTTTTTTTTTCACATTGTGGTTTCACTCTCTCACCCAGGCTGAAGAGCAGTGGCACACTCACGGCCACTGCAGTCTCCACCTGCTGGGCTCCAGTGATCCTTCCGCCTCAGCCTTCCAAGTAGCTGGAACTACAGACACACACCACCACACCTAGCTAATTTTTGTGATTTATTGTAGAGATGAGGTCTCACCCAGTTGCCCAGGTTGGTCTTGAATCCCTGGGCTCAGACAACCCTCTTGCCTCGGCCTCCCAAATTGCTGGGATTACAGGCTGAGCCATGACGCCCGGCCTATTTGTTCATTATGTCCCAACTGATTACTATTTATCATGTTTCTTTCCAGAAGTGAATATTCAGTTCTGGAGACTCAAAACAAAAATAAGCAGAAATACTCAAAAAATAATCTTGTAATACACACTTTCAGATTTAATTGTGCTAAAAAACCTCAAGCTTATTTTCACAGACATTCTCTTTTCTAACCTACCTGGGACAAATTCAATTCTAGTATTATAACCAAAAAAACACCAAAGTACTAAAAAGTAGCAAAAAAATTGAAACTGTTGAGAGAGAAAAATAAATGTGAACTTATATTTAAAAACACGTATATTAGTAAAGGGCTGGATGCGATGGCTCATGCCTGTAATCAGAGCAATTTGGGAAGCCAAGGTGGGAGAATCTCTTGAGCCCAGGAGTTCGAGATCAGTCTGAGCAACATAGCAAGACCTGATCTCTCCAAAAAATATATGAAAAATTAGCTCAGTGTGGTGGCCTGCACCTGTAGCCTCAGCTGCTCAGAGGGTTGAGGTGGGAGGTCTGAGTTGTGGTGAGATGTTATCCTCCAATGCATTCTATCTTGTGTGACAGAATGAAACTTCCGACTCACCCCTCCCCCCCAAAAGTTAGCAAAATGTTCACTTTCTGTCTTAAAATGTTTAAGAAATTATTAAAACTGCTACTTAGAATTTCTCCTTATTAGTGTAATATTTTGAAATCAACAAACACTAATTATCAAAAAAATTAGTTGCCGAATATGTTGGTTAAAGCTATAAACCAAATGTAATGGGATGGTAGTGCCTCACCTATTTATATTTTTACATTCTTTTGGGCTATAAGTTCACATTTATTTTTCTCTCTCAACAGTTTCAATTTTTTTGCTACTTTTTAGTATTTTGGTGTTTTTTTGGTTATAATACTAGAATTAAATTTGTCCCAGGTAGGTTAGAAAAGAGAATGTCTGTGAAAATAAGCTTGAGGTTTTTTAGCACAATTAAATCTGAAAGTGTGTATTACAAGATTATTTTTTGAGTATTTCTGCTTATTTTTGTTTTGAGTTTCCAGAACTGAATATTCACTTCTGGAAAGAAACATGATAAATTTAAAACTTTATATTAACTTGTACTGGATTTGAGAAACTCCTTAAATTAAAAAAAAAAAAAACTAAAAAAAATCTACAAAACTTTTATATCTTGATAACCAGTTTGATTATCAAAGCTTGTATTCAGGATGTACTTATGGAATAATGTAACATTTTGATGTAATATCTTCTGTTTAGGAAATATTCAAATATATTTTTCCAGCTTAAAATAATCTAATTACAGTATAAGTTGAAAAGTGAGCCTTAAATAAATCTATATCCTGATTAGATAGCAGAAATATTATTTTCTTTTTGCTTTCCAAAGTTTTTTTTTGAGTACAAAGTTTTAAAATAACACAAAATACATTCACCACCCAGTATTCTTAGTGCTTATAACAGTCTTGAATAATAAAAAGCTTAAGGTCCAATTTTAAATTTTATATATGATTACATTTAGGTTAATCTTCTTTACTTGTTTTCCTTTTATAAAAAGGTACTCTTTACCTCTGTCAGATTACATTAGAGGATTTAGGTGACATTCTTGTACTAGAGAAACTACAAACACTCCTACAGGCTGTATATTTATGCAGCCACAATAGACGTAATCCTATTTTTATGAAGAACAAATATAATTGACTTAAAATAAAAATACCTTCCTGAAATCACCTACATTCTATTGAGTCCAATTTAAAAAATATATAACGTAAACACTTGTTTCAAAAATTTAAATCAGATAGATCAGCACAATCCCTTGCCAAAGGTCAAAAAGATTGCAGTAAAAATCCAAACAGAATATCAATTGGGACCTGACAAGGCAAAGAAAGTAGATGATTCAAATGAATTTCTTTTTGAATACACATTTGCTCATCTTTGCTCAAGGGTCAGAAACTGAGAATTATTCTGGAATAGAAATGGCGACTATGTGACCTGTTATTTAAAGCGTGTTTTCTAAACTGGTTTATAATTACCAAATTAATCTCAGAATATATTAAAAACCTATTTGCACAAGATATGTGCAAGTAAAAGAGGGCGCAGAGCACTTTACCTGCGTGTATACAAAGCATTGCATAACAAGTATTTGTTTTTGTAGCTATTGTGGCTTTGGGAACAAGTAAATATAAACAGCAGGAAACACAAATACAGATCAGTACAACTGGAGATTGTCAGGGAGCAGTATGGTGGCTTTAGAAACTGAATTCTGCTTGAAATAAGCTTTGTCTCAGTATGCGTAAGAGGCTTTGGCGCTGTATCAGACCTCTGGGGCAACCACTCAGCAGGACAGGGATTATCTGGTGGTTTACTATAGTCTGTGCTTCCCAATTCATAGAAAACTTGCCTTCCTGTCATATTCATACATTAGCACACTAGGTACTAACTTTTCCATATATATATATAGATCTATATATAGATATTCATATATATGAATTTTTTTAACCAAGTTTCCTTGGCAAAAAAGAGATCTTAATTCAGAATCTAAGAAGTAGTTAATGAATATGATTGAGAAGACACCAAATGTTTGACATCTAGAGATAGCAAGAAAGAATAACCATGGGTAATTTTGCAAGTTGAATAATTCCCATTTTCTGAAATTGATGTTGCTTTTTTATTGGTGGTCCTACCCAAAAACATCCTAAGCACAAATTGACTGTATTTTAATATAACTGCTATTCACTCAAAGTTCCAAATATATTTCCATTCTAACAATGAGATGCTTTTCTTTCTTTCTTTCTTTCTTTCTTTCTTTCTTTCTTTCTTTCTTTCTTTCTTTTTCTTTTTCTCTTTTGAGGCTTGGCAGGGTTAATTCCATTGAGCTGTGGGAAGACTATGCTGCAGTGGAAACCCCATGGTTATTCCAAACGCATGACCATCAAAGAGCCAGATTAGCTGAGTGAGGAGGGAAAGGAAACTGTGCACTTCCTGTCTCTTAATAAAGCTAAGATTACAGAAGTATTTAATAACCATTGTGGGTCTTAATAGGAGATTGTAAGAACACTTTTGGTAATTCACTCAATCTACGGTTACCATTGAAGATTGTTTTTATTTGTTAGTTTAAATATCTAAAAATTGTTGTAAAATCAGGATCCTATTACGCATAGCACTGCTAAATAATCAACTATAAAGACATTAAAAGTTCTTTTCGGATATCTCATTTGCACGGAGAAGAGTGAGTTGCACCACGGCTAAAGAAATAACAGCAATTGTTTTATAAGCACTGCGAAGGCAATAAAATGTGGATTCCTTATGTGGGTCCAAATGTAGCAGCTGGATTTGGCTTTATGAACCATGAAAAATAGTTCCCATCTGGAAGTTGATGTTGAATAAAGATGCAACAGTAAGACAGCATTTTACATGAAACATTTTTTACACGTCTAGCCCAATCCTTGGTACTTTCTGATTCTAACTGGAAAATAATAATTGAAGATCAATGTGTTTAGTATTAAATACCCAAAGATTTCTTAATCTTGGTGTGATGTTTGTTTTGCTCATTGAAAGAAAACTAGGCAACAGCAAAAATATTTTTTAATTTTTAAAAATATATATTAATAATTAGTACTTAATAGTAATTATATAATTATAAACACAGTCACTTATCCTAAAGTAAAAGAATTCCATTGGTAATGATGATAAATTCTTTTTTATTGAAAATGTATAGTGATGTGTGCAGTTCATTTCTTGATTATACAGTATATTATAACATATTAATTTTTTGTTTGAATTCCTTTTCAAGCTTTCCACATAACTAATATTTAAAGTTGCATATATGAACTGGTCCTTCTGAGTTTTTTTTTTTTTAACTATCTTCCTGCTTTTGAAGAGGCATAATTCAAATACAAAATAAATAAAGGCCATTAAATCCAATATTATAAGATTTGGAGAATGCTTGTCAGCACATTCTAATCCCCCCTGAATTTATTATGTAAATTTATAAAAATTATTGCTTACTGACAACTCTTTTTAATAGATGTTTTACATTTAGCAAGGACAGACATTATTTAGCCCCCTTTTGTGATTTTTTGGTCATATTAAAATAAAGAGACTGAGGAGATCATAAGAAGGCTGAAAATATTGGACATTGCATCATTTGATAAAGGTTAATACAGTGTTTTAAAATTTAAACTCAAAGATGCCATTGCTTAGTTTTTTGTATATTGGTTTTTTTTTGAAAGAGACAAAGATTTTAAGTTACTAGTCTTAGCTTTTTCTCTTTTATTAAAAATTGCACTTTTGAGTTACTTAATAATTCCAGATAAAACAAGACCAGCTTTAATGTAATGGCAAATCAAACATTTCTTTGTAGCTTATTATGAAGCCCAATGAAAATGTAATACAGTAAGGAAGGATAGGGACAAAATAAAAGTGTAAATCTATTAAAATGTATTAAAACTTGGCACAATTCACTAGATAATGTTTCCCCAAACTTTGTTTTGTTTTAAAGTCAAAATAGATTAATAATTGGTGTGTATAATGTATTACATGAGTTCTACTTAAATGAAAATGAAAAACAAACTATCAGACTCTTTACATTATGTTCTATTTAGATAACTATACAAAATATTGAATTGTGAGCTTGCATTTTGCCAAATTGAAAACTCTTTAGCTTAAAATGTGTAGACTACAAAATATAATTTCAAATTCTTTAAAAATTGAATGGTTAAAATTTGAAAGATGAATGAATGTCAGTAACTATAGATAAGTAATTTTAATTTCCCAATATAATTAGGCATACGTTCTTTTTAAAAATAGAAAGAAAAAATCTTTTTCCCATTGTTTTGGTTGGCTGTTTGGTTTTGTAATTCTGCTTTCCAGAATTGTATCACTTGTGCCTCTGCAGAGGTGAACCAAAATGTTACTTATCCAGAGTTTTGTCTACAAATCCAGCCTTGAAGTTGCAGATAAATTTGTACTATTCCATAAATAGTACAATTTACTGATCTTTCCTCATAAGCTTTCTCATCTTTGGACTTTCAGAACTAGAATTGTCTCAATGATTTCTTGAATCATTATATATATGCACATACATATATATGTAACATTATATATGTAGTTTTAAATTTATATTTATTATCTTCTACTCTTTAGATATTCATACAAGTAAAATCTGTATCTCTAAGTACATTGCAACTTCCTTAAAGCCCAACACTATATTTTCACAATTTGATAGCTCATAGCGCATAACTTTGTATATGATAGACACACAACAAATATTTGTTGCATCTCTATCCTTAATGAAGCATTGCGTCAGTGATTTGGCCTCTCAGTGGACATTTGGTAATGTTTGGAGGTCTTTTCAATTCTCACAATGGGGGTTGGGGTGGATAGGTAGCAGCCAGTGTTACTGGCATCAGGGGGAAGAGGCAATGATTGCTACTAAGCACCTGCAATGCACAAGATACTTGCTTTCTTGTCACACTCATATAAACTCACGAGTGTTTTAGTTTAGAAGCTTTAAGATGGAGAATATCCCTTCACAATAATTAGGAAAGACACAAAATGGAAATAAAGGTTTTATTACTTACAGGTTCTGGGGTACACAGCACACCTGGAAGACACACATACACACACATATGCATGCACGCATATACATATACACACACAGAAGTTGAGGAGTGTGTGGAGAGACAGTAACCGAGAGACCTGTGGTCCTATGACTTTATCAGTTCCAGCCATTATCCAAACAGGTTTTTAATAGGAAGTTTTAAAATTGGTGGGTTCAAGTTCCAGAAGGTCATGCAGGCACTGAGAGGTAGTCACTGTGGCATATCAGCACAGTCCATGCAGGGTGTTAGCAGGGCTAGTCAAATCAAGCTGTTTCAAAGAGAAGTGGTCACAAGAAAAAAATTGCATACAGGGTTTGACAGTTAAGTTTGAGAACTCATCCTAGAAAAAGTGCTACATACCTCATTGCTGATTATCATCATGGTCACCTCAAAGTACTCCACTTGAGAAGCTATGCACTGATATGAGTGCCCACCTGTCAAAGCAATTTTGGAACTCTTTTTCTGGAATGGTCATCAGAGCTGTCATTGTATTACCCCGATGTCCTGAATGTCATAAAAATGTCTTCCTTTCAATATTTCCTTTATCTTTGGGTAAAGAGAAAAGTCATCAGGGGGCAGATCAGGTGAGTAGGGAGGGTGTTCCAATACAGCTATTTGTTTACTGGCTAAAAACTCCCTCACAGACTGTGATGTGTGAGCTGGTGCATTGTTGTGATACAAGAGCTCCTTCAGGACCATTTTTGCACACACCTTTCTCATTCCATGATTTTCAGTTAAGATTTTCCTGTTTCTCTATTGATGTTTATTTGGTCTGTTATTCTTTTCACAGTCAGCCAATGATTTTGATGCTCAATTCGACAAAATTTTGCAATGTTTTTGTCAGTTCTGCTTGTTACTGGTTGTCCTGAACTCTTTTCATTGGTGATGCTTTCTGTCCCCTCAGAAAAATGTTTAATCCATTTGTACACTGCCGTTTTCTTTATGGCGTTATCCTCATAAACTTGGACTAACATGTCTCTGATTTCACTTCCACTCTTGCCAAATTTAACAAGAAATTTAATGTTTGTTCGTTGTTCTAATTCAATCTCTGACATTCTCTCAACAGTGCACCAAAACATGCAACAGCAATAATAAATGCCACTCAGTGAGACACCACCACATGTCGACATGAGCACAGCTGTGAGACTCTGATATACCAAGGCTGTGAAACCTTACCGAGTTGTTTGTACAGTGCTGCCAATGAAAGTGCAAATTCAGAAACTTAATTGTCAGACATCGTAAGGCATCTATCTATCTGGATAAACCACATTGTGAAACTAGGAGGAGAGATAGAGCCAGAAACTGTGTTAAGTGTGATTGAGCCTTCTTCTGGTATGAGAAAGTTCAACTTATATTCAAAGTGGATGCCCAAGCAACTTAAAATTATAAAAATTTGCTACGTCTAGGTACTAACTTTTCCAGCTATTATTTTTTTCTGGGATTTTTGTTTTGTTTGTTTCAAAAAGAGTAGTAAAAAAAAGAGTAGATCTTAGGACAAGAAATAATTATACAGGCCAAAGTTTCAATAGTGCCGAAGTTAAGAAACTCTGCATATCACTAAATTCCACCATCACACAGTAAAACAATAAAAATTTAAAAAGGATTTTTGGTGGAGAAAGAGAACATCTTTATAAAAACCTTAATAATATATTAGAATTTTTTCTTTGTCTATACTTCTACTTAACTTCTCATAGAATGCAAGCTATTAGGCACTTTTTCCTTATAAAAACATTACCATTTTCCTTGAATATTTATTTAATGGGTATACATCTTATGTTGATTTTACCAATTTGCCAAGTAGTACCTTTTCAGGTTTGAAAGCAACGATCTTGTAAGAAAAATTCAATAACAAAGTTGTAGAAATTATAAATGTTTTCAGTAGGCAAAAAGAAAATAAAAAAGAAGAAAATTTCTTAACTTGCATATTTTAGAAACGTGACTAATTTAAACATTTTATATTCAAGTGTTTTATCCACTGTTCCTCTCTCTGCCTGAGCTCTATCCCTCTCTCTACTCTGTTCCTTTTTTCTCTTTTTCAAATAGGTAGCAAAGATTCCATTACGTTCAATATGGGCCAGCTATAGCATTCAGACAGGTAGATCCACGATTTTTTTCAGAATTACAGTGTCACATGGGAATGGAGTTTAAGTTCAATTTAAGACAGTGCTTGGTTGAGATTGCAAAGCATAGTTTTGAATACAGCATAAGGTTTTTCCTTATTTTTTTCTCAGGCTTAATCATCCTGTCTCTTCTTCTCCACACCCTGAAACTTGTGCCGGAGTCTTGGGGAGAGGACCTACTATGAAAACCTTTGACTCTTGAGCATAATAAGATCCCATTTGTTGTTTTTATTACATAGTATGTTATAAAGTGGGATAAGGGGCCATAATAATATCCACATCTTTGTGAAAATTGAATATTTATTTAATGGGTAATAATGTTCCCACCCCCCCCAGTATTAGAAGTTCTAACTCGAGGAAGTGAAATATCAGGAATCAACTTATAAGTTTATCTTTTCAATACCTTTCTAGCTGTTTTTGGAATACCTTCCATATTTCCATAAATACAGTTACAGAGAAATTTTAATATGGTAATTTCTTTTTTTATTGAGTTGAAGTCTTGCTCTGTCTCCTAGGCTGGAGTACAGTGGTGTGATCATAGTTCATCTCAGTCTCAAACTCCTGGTCCTAAGCAATCCTGCCTCAGCTTTCTGAGAAGCTGGGACTACAGATGTCTGGTTAATTTTTTAAAAATTTTCTTGTAGAGATGAGGTCTCACTTTGTTGCCTAGGCTGGTCTTGAACTCCTGGCACTTTCCCTGTTTTAACCTCTCAAAGTGCCGGGATTGCAGTGTGGTGGCTATTATTTATTATCATAGTTGGAAAATGTGCCTTCTGCTAAATTCTAAAAAGTTACAGGCATGAGCCACAGCCCCTGGCCAGTAATAGTAATTTCTTACCAAAAGCCAGGTACGAATTCAACGCTAATGTTCACATATTTTAAAACACCTTCTTGAACTCTAGAAATATTAATATTTTTTAAAAATTGAAAACCAAACTCTGTTATAACCAATATATTTTAAATTTCAAAGTAAATGTCCATTTTGAGCTAGTTCCTGGTTATGATAGTCAACAACAACAAAAACTTTATATATCTTATTCTATATTACCATGTTTTCAAAAAATAATTTGTTTCTCTGAGAAGCAATTTCTGGTACCACCCTGAAAAAGTGCATTCATTCAGATCCAAAACTTTTAAAACAGATGTCCTCATCTATATCTGGAATTCATTGCTATTCTTAGATGAACTGTTATCAATTTTCTCCTTTTAATCTTTCTTTATTTTTGGAATTATTTTCTAGAAATCTTTATTTTTACAAAACACCCCCTTATATATAGAAAAATAAAATATTTTTGCAAAATTTTTTCAAATAATTTATTTCTCCCATTCTCCATTTATGATTACATGTCTGTTACAAATTCACATTAGGTTGTCTTTAAAAATGTGTCTTCATGTTGAGCCTTTTCTAAAATGGAATGACCAATGAATAACTGTAGTGATATTTTGAAGTATGGTGGCTATCATTTATCATTATAGTTGGAAAATGGAGTCTTTTGCTACATTCTATAAAGTTAAACCCTTATTACTCATATGTGTGGAAATGACTCACTATTTTGCAGATGATCTGTCTTATTCCTAGTGAGTCTGGTTTGGCCCAGTCAAACAAAAATGTGAGTGCCAAAAAATAATGTGGTCATCTTTAATGCTCAATGGTACTAGACTTGCTACAGATGCAGAAAGAAGTAGAGTACTTAACATTATGGGGTTAGAGTGAGAAATAATAGATAAATACAGCTCATCTAAGAAACTGAAACACAAGCACGTATCACTATTTGATATAAGAAAAGATATAAGAAATGTATCTTTGAAAACCAAACTCTGTTATAACTAATATATTTTAAATTTCAAAGTAAATGTCCATTTTGAGCTAGTTCCTGGTTATGATAGTCAACAACAACAAAAACTTTATATATCTTATTCTATAATACCATGTTTTCAAAAAATAATTTGTTTCTCTGAGAAGCAATTTCTGGAACCACCCTGAGAACTTGTTTCTCTGAGAAGCAGTTTCTGAAACCACAGAGCAGAAGCCCTGTGTTCGGTCTTAAGCTTACTCTAAGTTGTTTTGTTTTTTGTATGTTTGCTTTGCTATCCGCAGGAACTTTTCACCAATTAATTGTTTTTTCTTTCTTTACATATATAGCTCTTCAATCACATTATAAACTCCTAAGGGTAGGGGTTAATTTTTTTTTAACTGTGGTATACAATTCAGGGTTAGGTATACAAATATTCATTGGGGATTAAATTTAATTCTTTCTGTTTCTTAGGATGAATAACCAGAAGTAGCAAATACATTCATTTGAATACTCAGAAGACATGAAACTCTATGGATACCATAAGAAAAGGATTGACTGTAGCGGGAAACTGCGGAGGGAGGCGGGACGGGAAGGTGGGATTGACAATAGTGGAAATCTGCCTGGGGAAGGGGGGGGGCACACCTCATCAATAAGGGTACCTGCACAGTGAATATTTGTATACCTAACCCTGAAATGTACCCCACAATTTTAAAATAAAAAATTTTTTTAAGTTAGAAAAAAGAACATCTATGGAAACTCATTACTAGACTCTAAAAAATCTTTAAAAATTTTTCAAAGCTAATCAAGAAAAATATGTTCAAAGCTACAGAATAGTATGGAGATAATACAACACACACGTATATAACTGACACACAGATGTAACAGATGTTAATGTTTGCTTCAGATCATTTTTAAAAGTAAATTTCTTTCTTACCTTTTTCCATCCTCTTTGTCTCTCTCTCTTCCTCTCCAAAGGCAATCATTGTTCTGACATTGATGTATTTACTTCCTATTATGTTTTTTAGATGATTTAGGATATAAGTTATAAACAAATAGTGTATTGTTTCGCATGCTTACAAATCTACTTAAATGGTATTGACTCTAGGAGTTCTTTCACATTTGGTGAACTTAAAGTGTTTATTGTATGTACAATAGAATCTCATTGTTATTTTTATTTAAATTTGTATTTCCTTGATGTCTAGTAAGATTGAACAAAAAATTTGTCCTGTGAAGTTTCTCTTCTGTGAATTGCCTATTCGTATCTTTGCTCATTTTTGTACCAAAAACCCCCCAATGAGTTATATGCATTGTTAAATCCCCTTCCTGTCTGATTTGTCTGTAAGTATTTATAGTGCCTTTATTGCATAGACATTTTAATTTTTAGTAAATTTATCTCTTTTTCCTGATAGGAGATATCACTGTTTTATTTAAATAGCCTTGGCATACCATAGGTCATACAATTATTCATCATATATTCTTCTTTTCTCATTTAAGTGTTTAATCAATTATTTTGGTGTATGGAGTGTGTTAGAGATTTTATTTTATTTTATTTCATATGAATATCCAATTTCTCTGACCTCTTGCCTTGAGTCCAACATTCTCTACTCATTGCACTGTATTGTCACATGCAAACATCCTCCCATGTTCATGGATTTGTTTATGGGCTCTGAGTTCTGTTACATTGGTTTATTATGTTATTTGTGCACATGTCACATCATTTTAATTATTATATTATGTCTCAATATGTGCTTAATCAAGTCCTACCTATTTGTATTGACCATTTTTGGCCTTTTGCTCTTTCATATGAACTTTAGAATAACGTTAAATAATTTAAAATAAAGTTAAATAATTTTGACTGGACTTACATTGAAACCATACATGATTATGGAGAAAATGGCACCCTTATGCTAATAAGTCTTACCAACTCCGAACATTGTATATCTTTCCAGTTTTTAAAGGCCTTTATTTTGCCCTTCATTAGAATTTGACAATGTTTCTCTATAAATGCCTCACTATTCTTTTGTTCGATTTTCTACTGTAGAATAGACAAGGCTTAATAAGTCTGGGTTCTGTGCTAGTACGCTGTTAGTAGAAAGAGGCATAAAAAAGAAACACATTCTTATTCTTTTGTGATAGCTTGCTATTGTTCTTAAAAAATGTCTTTGGCCATGAGTATACCTATGTATAATTAATACTCTGCAACAAAGTAAGAATTTGACTACCACTGTGATTTTTGATTAATTAACTCTACTAGAACTTGTGACAGAATAGAAAATAGTACAAACACATTCTCATGGGGACAGCCAAGATACACAAATAAGTAGCAATCATCTCTATTTAACAGAAAACTTAATCATCTATTCAGCTTTATGCCCCCCAGCTTAATTCAAGCCATTTCAGGATTGCTCTTTGGAGAAATATTTTTCAAGAAGTAAGCAGACTCAGATATTTATAAATATGACATTTGGATATTTCCTCCTGTTTTGACAGTACTTAAAAAAAAAAAAAAAAAAAAAACTAGAGGAAGAAGTCCCAAGTGGAAAATATATTGTAGTGATTTCTATCATCATTCAGTCTTTGAGTTTTCCATAGTTGCTTTATCCTAAATGGATTTGTCCCTCTGGGACCCCTATGTTCTCAGCATCTAAACCAGTTGTCATAGCAGATAGAAAATGCTGGGTTTAAATGACCGGTTGTTTCTTCTTTGAGAAGGAATAGAACTCACAGGTTTATTCGTAAGTCACACAGATGCTTTATTCAAAAACATTCTGGGTAAATATAAAATGTCCTACAAGTAATTTCCCATGTTCTTAATTTATGCCCCCTCTGTTTTTAGAAACTTGATTTCAACTTTATTTTTCAAAATATACCTGCAGAGGTCTGCAGGTTTCTGCAGGCCAGCATCTGCTCCTGGAGGCAAGGCTTCTAGCTTGCATTGACTTTCAGGATCTTCTTTTAGGCAAACACCTGGAGGCAATCATCTGCAGATGCCAGTTTGCAAGCAGATGTATATGGGTAGGACAGCAACACTTTACGCCATTAGAACAGCTGGGAGGAGAGGAAAATGAATGTGTTCTGCTTTCCTTTGTGTCATATAAAACTCCCTAAGAGCCTTCTCACCTGGAACCCATTTTCCTTCTCTTTTGGTCTTGGCTTGTTTTGATGGAGAAAGAAACTTGCCTCGCTCATCCTTCTAGGTTAAGTTAAGAGAAAGTTTGTCCTTCCTTGACATCAATCACCTTAGTTGAGAATGTCACTCAGCAAGCATTTGCCCCAAATGTTTTCTTTTCCAGAAAGTGAGCTCCTTGAAGGGATTACTTCTGATGCTGTAATCATTCTACTGTATGGTGCCTAGCAGAGATCTAAACACACAGAGATGCTCATAAATAACGATGGTTTCCAATTTACATCTCAAATGTTGAAAATTTAATGTGGATAACTTTTTTATCCTTTAAAAATTATGTCCTCAGATCTGATGATATTTAGTTTGGAAAAAGTATGATCTAATTTAACATAACCTTTGAGAAACATTTTATTTTCTTGATTTTAACGCTTTTAATCAAAGTAATACATTGCAGGTAAAAAAAATATCAAACAGTAAAGAACACATACACACAAAATACTAGTTTTCTGCCCATCCTTCACTGCCTTCAGTCTCAGTCCTTACAGGTAACCTGTTTAATTGCTTCTGTTTAAGTTTCTCTCAATTAACTCCATCCACACCAAACATTATTCAGATCCTTCAAATTTCTTACTTTACTAACTTAAAACAATTTCAGCTTTTTTTCAGCATGAGGGATGAGAGTTAGCTCACATCAACCCTATCTTTTTCCTCATGACCCAGATTTATTAGTCATTTTATTATTTTCCATTCTCCTATTGGATATATTTTGGACCTAAGATAATATATTTATAGCTCTATTTACTGTACCATCAACTTTTGTATCTTAAATTTCCGGTTTGTAAATTAATAACTGTAATCCTTCCCCTAAGTCCACTATCCCTCCTACCTATCTTCCACATTCTGTTAGTCAAGGCTGCTAACATTTGCTTCTGCTTTTAACATGCTATTAATGTTTACATTCTGTTTTGCCAAAGTGTAAACATTTATACTCTGTAACTATGAGTAAATTTTCTGTGTCTTGATTCTGAGCTCAGCCTAAAAGTTGAAAAGCCAAGACATAAAATTTACATTGTCATTGTGTAAATAGAGTTTACTACAGCAATATTTTGTGCTGTTATATTTATTTGTACTAACAGAATCTTCTTGACATAAATAATGAGTGCATTTTCTTAACAAATGCTTAATTTTTATTTTAAAATTCATTTAAATTTTTTTGAAATCAAACTTATGGTAAAATACACACGTTTAAAATGTGCAAAGGAAAGTTTTAACAAATGCAAATACCAGAGGACCGCATAATCCTATCAAGATACAGAACATTTTCTGAAGCTCAGAAAGTTTCCCCTCATACCGTCTCAGTTTCCCCTCTCTCACTTGCAAAGGCAATCACTTTTCTGATCTCCTTAACTGTGGTTTAATTTGCCTGTTGTAGAACTTTATGTAAACGGAAGCATAGAGTGATTCCATTTATATAACCGATATCATTCTTCTGAATCCTGATTTTTTTCTCTCAGTATGATGTCTCTGAGATACTTTCATATTCTTCCATGTATCAATAGTTTCGTTTATGACTTTTTCTGATTATAATCATTGTATGGCTATACCACTTTGTTTATATTCTTCTATTGATGGCCATCTGGATTGTTTTTAGATCTTGCTATTTTGAATAAAACTACTATCAACATCCTAATAATAGTGTTCTGGGAAATTCATTTTTATATATCTTGAGTAAATACCTAGGAGTGGAATTGCTGGGTCTTATGGTAAGTATATGCCTAAATATTATTTTTGTTATTTTCTGCTTTATTTGAGTTTATGGTTTTTTTTTCAAATTAAAGGCTGCAGTAAAATTGACCTTTGTTAGAGCACAATTCTGTGAGCATTAATAAATGTATACATGTAACCATCATCATAGTCAAGATATTGCTCCATCATTCCCCAGTATTTTCTCATGCCCCCTTGCCATTAACTTTTCTCCATATCCTGGCCCCTGGCAGTGTTTTCCTATCTTTTCCTGAATGTTGCATAAATAAATTACATATTATGTACATCATCTTTTGACTCTGACCTCTTTCACTTTGTATAGTGCCTTTGAGATTCATCCATATTGTTGCTTGTATTAGTAATTTGTTCCTTTTTTCCCTGAATAGTCTATTGTAGAGATACAGCATAGTTTGTGTATCTACCTATCAGTTGAAGGACACTTGGGCTGTTTCCAGTTTTTGGTGATTACGAAAAGAGTTGTTATAAACATTGATGTACAGGCTTTTATGTGAACATAAACTTTCATTTCACTTGGATAAATACTTTGGAGTAGGATTGTTAAGTTGTGAGGTAAGTGTATGCTTAACATTGTACAAAATTGCCAAATTGTTATCAGAAATGGTTGTAGCATTTAGTATTCCGATAGCAATAAAGAGGAATCCCAGTAGCTTCCCCTGGAGTCTTCTTTATTGAATTAGCTATAATACCTAATATCTAATTCTACACTCACTACTTCATTTAGTTTACCGAATGAAGACAGTTCTTCCCTAGTTCCTCAATATAAGAACCTTCTATTTAGCAAAAAATCAGAGAGACAATCTAGATTTTCAATAAGAAAAACCATCTATTTAATGTAAATGATAGTTCTGCAATTTACTAGCTCTCTGATCTTGCCTAACCCTTTGGAAACTGGGTGTCATAAGTTTTAAAATGCGGATGATAATATCCATCAACTCAGCAAATGTTTGCTGAGTGTATGTCATGTTCCAACCCCTGTTCCCACACGGGGATACAGCAGTGTACACAACATAGGCCCTGCCTCAAGGAACTTAGAGTGTGTTAAGTGCCTTGATGAAGACAAGACCAGGAAACACAGAAGCATATTAAAGGTCCAACTCATAGAATTGTGGGAAAGATTAAAATCAATATTGCTTATTGAGCAACAGGCACATTGCTTAACACACTGTAGATAATACCAATTGGCTCCAGACAGTAAGATTCTGCTTTGACATTCCTTCCAGAACCTCTGATATACATACGAGTGACTATAGATACAATTTTGTACTTTGAGGCTTGATTCAATTTTTAGAAATGTCAGAAGTCATTTTGTTAGCCTGACCTGGTAAAATGAGGTAGAGATCTGAAAAGAAAACACCTCCAAGTCAATGAAACTGAGTTGTACTTAAGTAATACTCCTTAGACTCAGGTTTTAGTGAACAAACCCACATGAATGCATACATGCTGGCATATCTGCCAAAACCAACTATCATATGTAAATTGACTTTAAAATACAACCTTCTTGCCAGGCGCAATGACTCATACCTCTAATTCCAGCACTTTGAGAGGCTGCGGCAGGATTGCTTGAGGCTAAAAGTTTGAGGTTACAGTGAACTATAATTGTGCCACTGCACTCCAGCCTGGGTGACAAAGCAAGACCTTTGTCTAAAAACAAAACAAAACAAAAAACCCTGTGCGTCTTTATAGATATTACAATGCATTGATGGACAATTAGTGGTAGACTACTGAATTTCCATATTCAATGATATCAAGGCTTATGATAGACCTATATTTACTGAGGATTTTCATTCTATTATCATTCTAAATTATATAGTCCTCATTTCCAATGTTGTTTTAAATATATTTATTTAAATTGACTGACATTTATAATAGAAAGTAAAATTTATACATCTTGAATCTTTCTTTTAGTATTTGAAAAAGATGTAATTACTCTGAGATACTGACATACTACCAATTTTTGAAAGAAAAATAACCCTTGAAATTTACCAGTAAGGGATCCAGAAGAATGTTGAACACATAGCATGAATTTGTTTGATGAATTAATATGTTTTATGCTATACTTGAATTACTTAAATAGCTGATACATAACTATATTTTTTCACTAAATATTAAGCAAAACCATCTGAATGTAAAGTGTATTGATAATTACCCAGCAATATTTAAATGATTATATATTCATAGTTAATTAATAGATACTATAATCTTCTGGTAAGATTAGTCGTAGAGAATTTAGATTCTTTTTAGAAAGAAAAGCAGTATTAGAAGTCTGAATGCTTGCTTTTTACCATACCAGTGGTGATAAATAAACCTTAATGTGGTCTCTCAGACCCAGTTTTCATTTGTACATCAAAGGAATAAAATCTAAGACTACTTATGGTGGTAATTATATGCCTTTCAATGGCAATTCAGGTAAAATTCTATCAATCCTACTTTCTTTAAGTACATTTGAGCCACGTATCTGCACATTTTGATGTTTAGTAGTAAGTGGTAAGATTATCCTTTGGTAGCTAAATTTAGTTTTACTGTCCTTTCAGTACTAAGAGCTCACTATCCCTCATGACTAGCCAGTCATGACTTTTTTGTTGACCCCTACCAAAGTCTGGAGTTTAGCACATGACTTCTGATGTACCAGAAAGTGACACAAGAGCCTCCCAATTTGGGGAACTCCTTTTTTTGTCTTATACTCATGTTTTACTGATGTATACATGCAGTAGCTAGAGTTTGTATCTCTTAAAAAGCCACTTCTGAAAGTCAGTGACAGAACCTGTTTGAACTCACCTGCCAAGAAAGTCCTGTGTGATGGATGACACGATGCCCTGAGTCCTTTTTTCTCCAGGCAAAGGTCTCCAGTTGGAGCATCAAACTAGTGGCAAAAAATCTTGTTTTAATGTTTTCACTTCCTGCATTAGTTGGAATCATAAAGTTAAACTTGCAGCTGCCCTCTTCCTATGTTGCTTCAACAGGAGATAGAGCGAAGGTGTGGCAGAGGAACTTTGGCTTCACTACTTATGGTGGTGTAATATCTATAAAGACAAGCAGGATTTTGTTTTGTTTTTAGACAAGGTCTTGCTCTGTCACCCAGGCTGGATTTAGTGGCTGGAGTTAGTCTCAGCAAACTTTATCTAATTTATTATGAAAATGTTATCTGCAATTGTAACTAACTTTTTGTTATTATTGATGAAAAAAGTATAACAGTGACTTGGCAATAATTTCTTGGGTATAACATCAAAAGAACAGTCAACAAAAACAAAAACAAAAATCAGTTAGACTGCATCAAAATGAAAAGCTTCTGTGCATCAAACAACACAATCAACAGAGTGAGAAGGCAACCTACATAACGGGAGAAAATATTTACAAATCACATATCTGATAAAGGTTGAATATCCAGAATATAAAAAGTACTTCTGTACTAAAAAAAAACTTAAACAAACTAACCTGATTGAAAATGGGCAAATTACTTGACTAGACATTTCTTCAAAAACCAAGGTAAACCAATGGCTAATAAGCATCCGAAAAGACGAATAATATCACTAGTCATTAGGGAAGTGCAAATCAAAACCACAATAAACTATCACTTCACATTCACTTGGATGATATCTATAAAAACAGAAACAAAAGAAAAAAACAGAAAATAGCAAGTATTGGTGAGGGTGTGGAGAAATTGGAACATTTGTGCACTATTGGTGGAAATGTAAAATGGTACCGCTGATATGAACAACAGTATGAAGATTCCTCAAAAAGTTAAAAATAGAATTACTATATGATTCAACACCACTATTTCTGGATATATATTCAAAAGCATTGAAAGCAGAAACTTGAAAAGATGCTTCTATACCATGTTTAGAGCAGCATTATTCACAATACCCAAAAGGTGAAAGCAACCCAAAGGTACATTGATAGATGACTAGATAAACAAAATAGGGTGTACACATACAAGGACATATTATTCAGCCTTAAAAAAAGGAATACAAATTCTGTTTTGCTTCAGGGATGAACCTTGTGGATATTATGCTAAATGAAATAAGGCAGTCACAAAAAGACAAATTCTGTATGAGACCACTTAAATGAGGTATCTAGAGTAATCAACTTCATAGAAGTAGAAAGTAGAATGGTGTTTGTCCACAGCTAGGAGGAGGGGGAAATGGGGAGTTATTTAATGGGTATAAAGTTTAAGTTTAGCAAAATGAAAAAAGTTCTGATAATTCATTGCACAACCATGAGAATATAGTTGATGCTACTAAACCATACACTTAAAATGGTTAAGACAGCAAATTTGATTTTATATGTATTTTATCACAATTTTTTAATAAAAGGCATAATAGTAGCATTTTTGTCCTAAAAAATTTGTGAAATAACTCAGAAACATAAAAATCAAATATGCATGTTCTCAGTAATAAGTGAGGGCTAAACAGTAAGCACACATGAAGGTACAGAAGAAAATGAAATAATAGGGATTCCAAAAGAGGGCAGGATGAAGGGGCTTGAGGGTTGAAAAATTACCTTTTGGGTACAATGCTCACTCTTCTGGTGATGAGTACACTAGAAGTTCAACCTCACCATTATGCAATATATCCATGTAACAAACCTGCACAAGTACCCATAAATCTATAAACAAGGGGGGCAATCATAGTAAAGTATGTAAAGTATGAAGCTAAATTCTTCTCTTTCCTACTCTTGAGAGGTATCTAGATTAAACAGTTTGAAAATTGCTCCTCTTGGACTGAATGAATAGGGCATAAAGGATCTATGATATTGGTAAAGAAGGCCAAATTTACATATTCAACCATAACTTTAGATTATGTAGTGTTATTTTTTTCTAGGAGATGTTATAAGCGTGGGAAAAAGGTAAACGAATGTTTCTTAGTATCTACAATATGCTAGGCATTGTGTCAGTTTTGCTATAAACAATATTAAATTTAATCCTTCTGACAATACTGAGTTGATCCTTTAATTTGCTTCCATGGTAACTGGTTCTTGTCCTCATCATGGTACTTAACATACTGTAGCTCCCTCTAGGTTCCCTGAGGCAGGGCCTGTGTTGTATTCACTGTTCCATCACCAGTGCTGGAGTAGGAATTGGAGCAAATATTAGTTGAGTTGATGGATATTATCATTCTTATTTTAAAATTCACGACACTGAGTTTCCAAAGAGTTAGACAAGATTGAAGAGCTAGTCAATAGCAGAACTATCATTTAAATTAAATGTGAGATTTTCCTTTTTGAAAACCTAGGTTATCTTTCTGGTTTCCTTCTAAATAAAAGGTTCCTATACTGAGGAGCTAGGGAAGAACTTAAGATCATTGCCATAAACTAAATGAAGTAGTGAATATAGAATTAGTTACCCAGCTCAGTGGATTCAGAGACAAAATTAAGTCTGACATGTATGATGATAACAGTTGGCATTTGCAATAACTTTATGTGGCATTATGTGGCATTATATATTCATTAATTTGTCTACATAATACTTCATTATGTGAGTCTTCATTACTGAATTTTAAGTACCTCAGAAACAACACTGAATTAGCAATTAAACCAAGCCACATGAATAAACAGACACTAATGCATTCTAGGAAGTCAAAATGAACATTCATGTTCTTGGGAATGAGAACTTAGAGATCAGACTTTTAAAAAAACACTATAAAGAAAACTGTCCTTTCCTTCTTATCTAGGGCATAATTTTCCATGAAACAGTGACAATATAATGATGCATTTAAGTTAATGAATTTTTATATTTATGATAATTTTTAGTTAAGTAATTAACTTTCAGGAGTTTATTTCTGATTTAACAGAAATTAGTTATTTAGAATTTTACTATCCAACATGTTTTTTCCATGTAAGATTTTCATTCTCTTGCAATGATTTTTTTAAAAAGCAGAATAAATGTTTAAAAATATACATTCTTTAATTACACTGATACTTTCCAAGTTGAGAGTAAATTCAACTATGAAAGATATTTACCTCAACATAAAGTAGAGAAAAGCTAAAAAACAAAACAAAACAAAAAAACAACAAAAAAAGAAGAGTAGAAAGTGTGTTTTAAATACCAAGTTTTAACCAAATGTATACTATAGAGGGAATATTTTTACCTCCTTTTTCATGGGAGATATGAATGGGAGGTAAACAGTGAAGTATTTGTTTCAGAAAGAGGTGTCTTCAAAAAACAGGCATATTTTAGTTGAAATAGAATTTTGAAAATGGATACTAGTGTGTGTGTGTGTGTGTGTGTGTGTGTGTGTGTGTGTGTGTGTTTGTATTCTCTAACGGAGCCCAGGAGGTGATTGAGCCCCCACTAGAACTTTAAGGTAATAACCCAAACAACAAAGGCAAGTGAATGGGATTTTCCGCTGTGAATTCTTATGTTCTCAGAGCTTTCCCGAAGAAGTATTTTTGGGAACCTGGAGAAAAAGCTAAGTCGTGCTGCTGCTTCTGATGTGAAAAGAGGGAGACTGATAACAGAAGTTGTGCAGGGCTCTGGCCTCACGAGAAGGTTCTGTTCTTTTTCCTTCTTCAGACTGAGGTGAAATTATTTTTATTTTTTATTTATTCATTTTATTATTATAAAGATGGGGGGGTACAATTCAGGGTTAGGCATACAAACATTGATTATGCAGGTACCCTTGTTGATGAGGTGTGCCCCTCCCTCCTTTAGCAGTTTCCTTCAACTGCCAATCCCACTCCCCTCCTCCTCTGACAGTTGCTTTCTTATAGTATTATAATTGTTCAGGGTCTGCTTATGAGTGAGAACATATGGTATTCTGTTCTTTGTTTCTGTGATAGATCACTAAGTATGATTGACTCTAAATACATCCAAGTTTCCTCAAAGTCCATATGTTTGTCCTTCTTTATGGCTGCATAATATTCCATTTTGTATATGTACCACATTTTTTTTTATCCATTCTAGCTTTGATGAGCAGCATGGCTGGTTCCATGTTTTTGCTATTGTGAATAGAGCTGCAGCAAACATACGTGTGCAGGTATCTTTTTTGTAGAATGATTTGAGTTCCTCTGGGTATATTCTCAATAGGAGAATTGCTGGGTCATATGGAAGGTCAATTTCTAGTTCTTTCAGAAATCGCCACACTGTCTTCCAAAAAGTTTGCACTAGTTTGCATTCCCACCAGCAGTGTCGAAGCATTCCAAAAAAAAAAAAAAAGCTTTCTAAAAAACATTAAGAAGAAAATAGAAGTACTGAGAAGTAGAAAGAGGAAAATAAAAGTTTGCTCAGCACTGTATTAAGTCATAAAGACTATGAAAGTCAGCTTTGAATGTGGGAGATATATTTACAAATGCCTGGTCTCCCCCTGCTTTGTCTCTTCTTGAATTACGTTGAAATTCTCAGCTCTTAAAATCTTTAGCTTTTTCCTTTGCCTAGCCGCCGCTGCTTCCTCCTTCTCCTCCTCCCTCTTCTTCTTGAGTCAGGATCTCACTCTGTTGCCCAGGCAGGAGTGTAGTGGCACAATCTATGGTTCACCACAGCCTCTAACTCCTGGGATTAGGTGCTCCTTCCACCTCAGCCTCCCGAGTAGCTGGAACTACAGATGAGCACCATCACGCCCAACTAATAAAAAACAATTTTTTGGGGGGGTAAAGATGAGGTCTCTCTCTATTGCTCAGGCTGGTTTCAAACTGGTCTCAAGCAATTCTCCCCCCCGCTTGGCCTCCCAAAGTACTGGAATTATAGGCGTGAGGCATCATGCCTGGACCTTGGCTTTCTTCTTTTAGTCCACAAAAGATTTGTGCTGGAAGTTCTAGGTATACTCTCACCATCAGATTCCTTCTTATTTCTACGGTCTTTGTAATAAAAGTAAGGGAAGTAGATAACAAGGTATTGGGTAGCATTTGGGTGGATACTATCAAAACAGTTACTACACAGGAACTATCCAATACGTATCTCTTACATGTATGCATTTCACTTCCAGAAATGAAGTCTTATGAATCTTAGAAGCTGTGGAGTCTTCTAGAATACCAATAATCATAAATATGGCTCAGGAAAATATCACACTATCAACTTTTATCAGATGAAGCCTTAATAAAGCTATTTTTTTCAAAGTTTTAAGGAGTAAAACTCTGGAATCAGAATATATGTGATGGGGATAAAAAGAGAAAGAAGTCCATGAGACAGAAAAAGGGCCTAAAGAGATTAAATGAATCCACACAGCAAACCTCAGAATTTTATTTCCAGCCATGTTAAAATAAGTGGTAGCAGCTTTGTCCTTTTGCTGCAGTTATAAAACCGAATAAAGTATATGAAGCAATTGTTTTCAAGTATTGGACTAAAGGCCACAGTATGCAATAATTTTTAAAAAGAGCAACAGATAATGTGAGCACCATGTTCATCCTAGGCTCTCTACCAGTATATAATTTCTGACATCAACACAGAAAGGTGCAGTCTAAGCAGAGCATGACAAAGATAATAGAGAAAATTATATTTTATAATAAATCATAATTGTTTAACCCGCCAAAAAGCAAGTAAAGAGGAAGTGATGAATTAAAAACACATAAAATAAGATATAATCAGCAAATGATAGGTTTAATGATACTTAACTGATAAATACATTAAATATACATAGAAGAAATACACTAAATGTCATTTATTATCAAAATGGATTAAAGAAATGAGACCCAAACATGTGTTATCTTCCTATAAGTGTTTCCTTTGTGTATAGAGACACAGATATATTGAAAATAAAACAGTAAAGAAGTCAGACTGGCTATATTAATGTCAGACAAAGCATATTATGAAACAAGAAAAGCAACCAGAGCTAAATACAATTGTTGGAAATGATGAAAGGTGACTTCAAGAAGAAGATATAATAATCTTACAAGCGTATAGTTTAAATAACACATTTTTAAAATACATGAAATAACTGACAGAACTAAAAGAAGAAATTGAGCAATCTTTAATAGTTGAATATTTTGTACCCCTTTTTCAGGAACTGATGAACGTTGAAAAGAAACTACTAACATGAAAATAATATGAACACTATCAACAAATTGGACCTGACTGACATTAATAGAGCACTACACTCAGCAACATTAGAATACAATTTTTTAAATCTCATATAGAACATTCATCAAGATAGACTATGTTGACTGATTAAATGTCTCATTAAATAAAAAAGTTTGAAATCTTACAGAGTATCTTATCTGATAGCAATGGAATTAAATTAGAAGTTAATAACAAAAAGGCCAGAAAATTTTCAAATGCTTAGAAATAAAATATCACACATCTAAAATCAGCCACAGACCAAAGGGAAATAAAAGGAACATGAAAACACTCCACTGAAAGATAATGAAAACACAATATATCAAAATCTGGAGGAAGCAACTAAAGCAGTTATTAAAGAAAAATTTATAGCATTAAATGCCTAAATTAGTAGAAACGAAAGTTTTGAAATAAATCATCGATGTTTTAGCCTCAAAACTATAAAGATAAGGTAATTATCAACAAAATAAGGAGAAGCAAAAAAATTTTAAGTTCAAAATGTAATGAAATAGATACATAATCAAAGAGAAAAGTTAACTTTTCTTGGAAAAAATAAAACAGATGCATCCTTAGTATGATCAGAAAAAACCATTAATATTAGGATTTCATAAGGGAATATCATTACAGATCTTACAGACATTAAAGGATATTATCAGGAAAAACTTTAGGCCAATAAATGTGTCAATTTTGAAGAAATGGACTAATTTCCTGAAAAATACCACTTAACCTGACACAGAAAACTTAGGAAATCTACAGATCATTATGCTTCGTGAAAGTATATGTAAACATTATTATTTTTTAAAATTTAAGACAAGGTCTCACTCTGTTTCCTAAGCTGGAGTACAGTGGTGTAATCTTAGCTCACTGTAGCTTTGACCTCCTGGGCTGAAGTGATCTTACCCCCTCAGCCTCCTCGGTAGCTAGGACTACATATGTGTGACACCACATCCAGCTATTTTTTTTTTTGTAGAGATGAGATCTTGTTATGATGCCTGGCTGGTTTCAAACTCATGGGCTTAAGCGATCTTCCCATGTTTGCCTCCCAAAGTGCTGAGATTACAAGCATGACCCACCACATTTGGCAGAAATATAAAAATCCTCAACAAAATATTAGCAAATAAAATCCAGCAAAAAAGAAAGATTTAATGCATCGAGGACAAGTACAATTTTTATCCCCAGATGTAAGATTTGTTCAATATTTATTATCAACTCATGTAAAAAACCACAATAAGTTAAAAAAGAAGTAAAATATAGAATCATCTCAATAAATATAGTGAAGGCATTTGATAAAATTCAATGCAATTCATAATTAAAATTGTGAGCAAATTACGAAGAGAACCTTATCAAGCTGACAAACAATGGAGATGTAAGATTATACAACACCCTGAAAAGTCTTTATCATTTCTTTTAAATTAAACGTTCACTTATGTGACCTAAAATTTTCACTCTTACTACCTAATATAAATGAAAATGTGTATACATAAATGTTCATAGCAACATTACTCAAAATAATTAACAACTCAACTGTCCATCAACGGATGATGCATACAATGTTGTGGTATGTTCACACAACAGATTGCTATTCAGCAATAAAAAGGAAAAGGAAAATCAACCCAATTCCTGATATATTCATCAATGTGGATACGTCTTGTAGACATTTTGCTAAGCAAAGAAGCCAGACACAAAAGAGCATATATTGTATGATTCCTTTTATATAAAAGTCCAGGAAAAACCAATCTAATTACCTGTAATGCCAGAAAGTAGATAGATGAAGATTGGCTGGCAAAATGCACAAGAGTACATTTTGAGGCAGTGGTGCATTGCAGCCAGCTCATATGAGTTTGAGAAAGCCATTTGTGTGCATCTTTTCCCACCATTCCAATTCAGTGATGTCATTGTTGCTTGAAATTTGCCATACTGGAGTATTTCAACCATAGATCTGGTGAAAAGCTAAAAATCAGGGATTTGTTTTCCATGAAGAGTCAGCTGTTAAACAGTTCACATCATATCACTGTTTTAGGGTAAACGTAAAGTTTGGTATCTTGACTGACGTCATGATCACAGAGATGTAAATAACCGTCAAAACTTATAACGTGTGCATTTCACTATGTAAATTATAACTAAAGATGATAGGTTTATAAAGGGCAAACAACTGATAAATGCTTACAAAATAAAATATATGAGTGTGCAATAAACACATGAAAAAACAGTCAGTACTGTTAGTCGTGAGGAGTATGAAAATTAAACCCAAAATCGAATAGCATGTCACACCTACAAGAATGGCTCAAATTTAAATTATGTCTCCAATACTAAATGCTGGCAAGAATATTGAGAACTAGAATTCTCATACACCACTGTGGGGAATATAAAATGATGCAATTACTTTGAAAAACAATTTGGTCATTTCATCTAAAGGTAAGCATACACCTACTCAAATTTTAGGTATTTATCCTAGAGAAATGAAAACATATGTTCACCAAAATACTTGAACAAAAACTTTCATAAAAAATCATATTTTAAAAAAAGCCAAAGTAATGCAGATGTCCATCAACAGGAACATGAATAAACAGATTGTGGTATAATCATACAAAGGGATACTACCAAAAAAGAAACAAACTATATGTAAAACAACATGCATGATTCTCACCAACATTATGGTGAATGACAGAAGCCAGACACAAAAGACTACAGGCTGTATGATTGCATTTATGTGAAATGCTAGAACAAGCAAATCTAATTTATGGTAAGAAAAAATCAGATCAGAATTTGCTTGGGGAAGAGTGTTCATACAGATATTAAATTTGTCAAAATTAATTGAGCGTTACAATTAAATCAGCATACTCTCTTGTACAGAAACTATAGCAAACAAAGGAAATCTCATCTAATTTAAAATTTTGTCAAACATCACTAGTGTGGTCTTGGGGTGTTTTGCAATCCTATTTGCACATGAAAAGCACCTAGGAATTTTTAAAATATTCGATCCTGTGCCCCATTACCAAATGTTGAGAAAGACTGGCCTGCTATGAAGACTATTCTTATATTAACTGGGAAATTGCTACCGTAATTGAGTAGTTTAATTTTCAAGGCATCATTTAGTACAGAAATTATGCCCAAATTAACTATCTCATGCCTGCTTGGAACTGTGAAGTCTTGACACATAGACATGACTACAGTATTAACAATTATGCCATATATTCCAGAAATAGATTTAACCTGCAACAATTAGTTATGAAATTCTGTCAAAAAGGGTTCTAATTTGTTTTATTTTTCATCTAAGTGCACATAGAAAAATAAAATAAAAACACCTACAGAAACAGGAACCATACCTTTATATGTTATGGAATTACAAATGGTTCTGTAAAACAAGTCTCCTCTTCAGATCCTGAATACTATCCTGTACATCTATCATTAGCTGGATTGTTTTTCTACAGTGACAATGGAACATTCTCAAATGATATATTGTCCAGTGGTAGACATTAGCAACAAATTGTAAATATGAATTATAAAAAATACAATAGATCCCAGAGAACAGAAAATGAGACCAGCACTAGAGGAGGAAACAGAAACAATAGGAAACTAGCTTGGAAGGCAATGAGAAACCAATAATGTCCTTTTCCACTTTAGAAAGACAGCCAGCTCTAGGAAGGAGATTCAGAACTCATTTCTAAACAAACCAAATTGCACTGCCAAAAACTATGCAATTTAAATAAGTGGTGTGAACAAAGAATCTCTGACTAATCCTTTGGTAACCTAAATCAGAAACTAATTCTATTCACTTCAGGAAAGTTTCTTTCTCTCTCTAGGCAGTTTCATCTTTCATAAAGTGAAAGGTTAGTATAACATGACTTCCAAGCCTAGTCTACTTCAGACATTTTTATTAAGCTTCAACTTCAGTACATACTACCTTTTAGGATGGGGGTACACTTTCAGGATAAGGGTGACTTTCTTGGATTCAGTAACAGAGGGCAAACCATGAGCTTTCCTTTGATGTCATGTACAAGAGAGGTTAGACTACAACTGAGGAAATCAATACCAACTACAGTTCAATTTGTTTGTTCTTCATCTTTCTCTGCATCTTGTACCTCTAAATCTCCCAACATGAAAACTGTAGCCTTACTTTCTATTCTGTGTTAAAGCGGTGCCCAATTTATAACTTCTATCTGTGTCTTCCTCTTAGAGGATAATTATTGTTTGAGGAGAAGTGACACTGCATTTTCATTAGAGATAAGAATTTCAAGCAATGCATTTGAGTGTGGGTTTAGAGTTGTGGTATCATTTTGTGAATCTTATTCTCAGGCATGTACTTAGGCTGGAAATATCAAACAGCATGGTGAGGAATTTTAGAAAGGGACAGTCTATGTAGCCAAATGACACTAACAAAAAATATTATATTGTTTTAAAATTATATAGGGGACAAACATTTTAGGGTTCTAGTCAGAAACTTCACATCAAAAGACCATAGTTGTTTGCAGTCTAATTACTAACCGTTGTGCCCTTTAAGTCATCTAAAATGAGTTATCGCCTAGAGATAACAGCAGGCTAATTAGCTTCTCCACTGGTAATCTTAGTTCAAAAGAGAAGACACGCTTATTCAGAAACATAGAAGAGAAAAGAAAAGCCAATCATTTAAAAATAAATCAATCTCTATCCCCTCTCTACTTCTCTATCTATCATAAATAAATCTTTTACAAGTCAATAATATCCCCACACAAAGTAAAAAATCCCATGCAAATCAATAACAACACAAACATTTCCTAACATTGGACAGAGAAACTAAACAGACAACTCACAAAACTATATGTACAAATAGCCAATAAACATACATGAAAACATATAAAGCATTATAATTCATCATTATTCTTTCACACACACAAAGCAAAAAAAACTCACAATAATTAAAATATTGAAAGAGAGACTAATTTAATTTTAAAATTTTTTAAAAATTTTATCTTATTTTAAAGATGTGGGGTACAATTTAGGATTTGGTATACAAGTAATCTTACAGGTAAAGTTTGGGTCTACCTTTGGTCCCCACTTTGCCTGGTTTGAGATCAGGTACCCTTATTAATGTTATGTTTCTCACCACCCCCGGCAGTTTCCAGCTACTGTCAATCCCTTTCTTATGGTATTATGACAAATGTTCAGAGTTCGCTTATGAGTGAGAACATATGGCACTCAGTTATTTGTTTCTGTGATAAATCACTTGAGTATTATAGACTCTAAATCCATACAAATTTCTGCGAAGTCCATAATTTTGTTCTTCTATAAGGCTATGTAACATTCCATCATGTATATATACCAGTTTTTTTTTTTTATCCAGTCCAGTTTTGATGGGCAGAAAGCCTCCAACAACCACCACTGGGGAGAGGAGAATCTGTTCAGCAAATGGTGCAAGAAAAACTGGCTGACTACATGCAGAAGAATGAAAGAGGACCCCTACCTATCACCATACACAAAAATCAACTTCAAATGGATCAAAGACCTAAATGTGAAACACCAAACTTTAAGAATCTTAGAAAATGCAGGAGACACTTTTTATGTAAATTGAAATAAGTAACCAATCCCTGATCAAAACTCCAAAGGTCCATGCCACAAGAGATAAGATAGACAAGTGGGACCTCATCAAACAAACTGAAGAGCTTCTGCAAAGCAAAAGAAACCACCAAGAAAGCAGGGAGACAGCCCACAGAATGGGAAAAAATGTTTGCCAACTATATGTCTGACAAAGGTCTAGCATCCAGGATCTACAAGGAACTCAAATGTGCTGAAAGGAAAAAAAAAAACAAACAGCCCCATTAAAAAGTGGGCAAAAGACATGAATAGACACTTCTCAAAATAAGACATACGAGCAGCCAACAGACACTTGAAAAAATGTTTAGCCTCGCTTATCAACAGAGAAATGCAAATCAAAACCACATTGAGATACCACCCACCTCCAGTAAGAATGGCTATCATTAATAAAACAAAAAACAACAGATGCTAGTGAGGATGTGGAGAAACGGGAACACTTCTACACTATTGGTGGGAATGCAAACTAGTTCATCCTCTATGGAAAACAGTGTTGCAATTTCTAAAAGAACTAGAAATTGATCTTCCATACAATCCAGCAATTCCCCTTCTGGGAATATACCTGGAGGAACTTAAATCACTCTACAAAAAAGATATCTGCACACACGTTTACTACAGCACTATTCACAATAGCAAAAACATGGAAAAGAGAGATTCAACTGAGCACATGCAGGATCTAGAGGGAAATTTTGAAGGCTAGATCGTTGGTACCGAGAAGGAAACTCTGCAATTGTGTAGATGACTAGTGGGGAAAATTCTGGGCAGGGAGCACGCAGAGAACTTTTAATTCGCAGTCAGGCTAGAGAGGAAATCTCTTGGCTAACCAGTCCCCACAACCGATAACACTCACCCTGTGCTAGCCAACATGATTCCTTCACACTAGGATTAACGAGGCCTGCATTGTCAGGAGTTTGTTTGCAGACAAGAGGATTGCTTTGGAACTGTTACATAGCTCAGACCCTGCTTCAATGGAGAACTATTGCCCCAACTGCTGGGAGTGCCTGAGAGTCAGCTTCTAGCTGCAAAGAGCTGCCTCACCCAAGGCCACACCCATTCTTCAGTGGCCTACATCTTATGACTGATTCATGTGGGAATATAAAGATACTGCCGTCTCTACCAAATATGGGACAATTCTGAAGGACCATTCTAGCTCCAGAACTCCATGTCTTGTTTGGTGTGCATTACAATTTGACTTCTCCTTTTGCCCGGTCCTGCTTCCTTCCTTTACCTTTCATGTGTTCCTACTAATAACACTCCTTAGTAAATAACCTGCCCGCTAAGGTCAACTAGGTCTTATAATCTATTTAAGGAGAACCTAACCTACTTTGGGGATTGAGCAAATAACTAAATATTGATGATAATGGAAGAAATTAAAACATATTAGATGCGAGATACCCATTAAATATTAAAATGGAGATATTAAGTAGATAATGGAATATACAAAAATGAAGCTTATATAGAAACTTGGAAATTCACAGATGTATAGAGTCCTCCCCCTCCCCCCAGAGACAATGACTGAGTGGAGCTCGTGAAAGGAGATATAATCCCAACAAGAACCCAGACAGAATATGGCCTGAGGCTCCCCTCACCCACCCACAGTAACCAGATCAGCACCAGCAAGAGGTATCCTACCACAACCAGCTGCCAACTTGGGAACCACTCTTTATCCCCCATGGACAGGGACCATACTACCATGACATACACCTGGGCAGGAAGCTTTTTTCATCTTAGTGAACCAGAGACTCTTTCTCCTCCTAGAGATACCAGGTACCTCAGTCTGAAAAATCTCCTTTCATCCCCTCGCTGTAGCACCAGTGGAGACCAGTGAGAGTCCTAGTGCTCCTAGGTAAAACAAGTAGACCAACCAAAAGAGTGCCACAGAGGGTCTAAAGATTATATTGTTAATGAAGCCACAGCTCATTAAAGTAGTCCAACACCTGTTTACAAAACCTAAAACAAGATGATTGCCTGCTAAAATAAGATTTGAATAGGACTCAGAGTTTTCTAACATTACAGACAAAATGTCCAGAATACTATCAAAGAATCAAGAAAATCACAACTTGAATGAGAAAAAAAAAAAAAAACCTCACAGTAACACTGAGGTGAATCTATACTTATAGATGTCATGATTGTCTAAGTAAAAAAATTCCAAGAAGTCTACAATAACTAGCTCCTTAATAAACTAAAATTGATGCATGAGTTCAGAAAGATCGCAATATACAAGGTTAACAAAAAAAATCACATTTCTAGATAATAACAGTAAACACATGCAAACTGAAATTAGTAACAATATTTTTAAAAATTACTCCAAAACTGAAAACAGCCTAGATGTACTTAAACAAATCTATAGACAACTCTGGTACATCCTTACTAAAGCATAACACTTGGAAAAATAAAGTATTTATACACGCAATAATCTGGATAAGTCTCCAGGTAAATCTCAAAAGATTATATCATGCATGATTCCATTTATATAACATTCTTGAAATGACAAAATTATAGAAGTAGAGACTAGATTAGCAGTTCCCAGGGGTTAAAAAGAGAGTAGGTACAGGAGGCAAGTGGGTATGGTTAGTTAGTGAAGGTCAACATGAAATCCCTGTTATGATGGAAATGTTCTTCATCTTGATTACATCAATGTCAATATCCTGGTTATTGTATTATACTATGATTTTGCAAGATGCTACCATTGGGGAGATCTAGGTAAAGTGTATAGATGCCCTGCCTGTATTACTTCTTACAATTGTATGTGAATCTAGAATTTTACTTTAAAAAAACAAAGCAGGCTTTTAAAATAACTGGGTGTGTGTTTTATGGGAAAGTGTTTTGTTAGGGGTTAAGCCTAGAGGCAAGGAGACATATTAGGACACTATTGCAATAACCAAGGTGCACCAAGATGGTAGGCAGAAGTAAGTTGGTAGTTGCAGAGGTGAAGGAAAGTGTATGCATTTGTGTTATGTTTGGGAGGTAAAACTAACAAGACTTGTTAATGGAAGGAAGGAAAGGAGAAAACTTGGGAAAGCTCTTTGGTTTTTTAAATTATTATTATTTGAATTACTGGAAAGAGGGCGTGGATGCCATATTTTTGGCTAAGATCGACCTGGAGAAGACCAGGTTTGAGGAGGAAATCAAGACATGTTAGATTTGAGATGTCCATTAGACAGTAAAAATGAGATATTGGTGGAAAATAGAATGTATAAGTATGAAGCTCAGATAATAGGCACGGGATGGAGCAAGAAATTTAGAAATTTGTTGGTACGTTTAGATGGCAGTTAACACCAGGAACTAGATGAGATCACTTGGAAAAAGAGGACTGACAGAAAAAAAGGAAACAGAACTTGAACCAAAACAGTAATTCATATAGATTTTGAAAAAAGAAAGCATATCTAGCAAAGGAGCCTGAGAAACAACAAAAAGAGCCAGTGAAATAGAAGGTCTTAGAAGAGAGACAAAGTACTGCAAGAATAAAGCTGTTAATTTTATCAAATATGCTGACAGGCAAAGACAGATGAAAATAGAAAAGAATTTGGCATTGGAGAGGTCATTGGTGAACTTGACTACTGTAACCTTTGTGGAGATTAGGAGGTGGATTAAGGAAATAATAAGGAAAGAAGTAGGTACATTAATTTATACTTTGAAGAAAACAGGATGATTGATAGAAGGGGTGTGGAGATTAGTGAAAAATGTTTGCTTTGTTTAGTATCTGAGACACTGAAACATACTTGTATACTAATGGGTAAAATAAAGCACAGGAAATTGATGGTTCAGGGGAGAGAGAGGAGAGATTGCAGGAGTAACATCTTTTAAAATATAAGAGAGTTGGGAGCTAAAACCCGTATGGAGAAGTTGACCCTTTACGTGGAGAAGGAACTTTGTTTTAAAAAATACTGATGCCGGCTGGAGGGAAGATTTGGTGACAAGAGGATGAAGGAATTTCTAGTTGGTAGCTTCTATTTTCTGAAATATAGCAGAATACAATGTTAGCTTTAGAGTCAGAAAGATCTTTGTTAAATCCTGATTCTCTCACTTTCTCTAGCTGTTGACTTGCATGATCTGAACTTTACCTTTGTAACCTTGTCTCCTACCACTCCTTTCGTCCTCCCTCCGCTCCAGATACACTACCTGACAAAGCAAACACACCACCACCCCTCTACCTCAGATCTTCAGACTTTCTGTTCCCTTTTCTTGGGATGCATTTTGAATACATATGTGACGGCTTGCATTACAGAAATAAAAGTTACATACTCATCAAATGAAATTGTTATTTACTACTACTCTCTCTCAAAGAAGAAAGAAACAGGAACACAGTCTATAGGAAGACAACTCCACACATTCAGCTTTTTAGTACCTTGAAGTTACAAATATGTAACAAAATGAGGAACAAATATATAGAATTCGCCTAATAACTTGAGTAAGCTCTCAGAAATTTCTCTCTGAAAATTGTCTTTCTCTGTGATTAGGGGGTCTTTCACTCTAATAACTGTGTTTGTTCCTTTCTTGTGACACAGGGGTGCATTGTGGCAAACAAGAACTTTGGGCAGTGCTATCTTGTGGTGTTGAGAGGGAAAGAGGCTGCAGATTACTCGGGCAGTGGCACTGGAAGTGGAATCTTCATCACTCTCTCCCTCACTTCACTCTGGCAAAAATACCACTTTATTATAGTCTTCCCTGACTGGCCTTTCAAAAACAGCATTCCTGCTCTCTATCCTCCTTATCCTATCTACTATCTTTCAATGACTTAAAACAATTTTTTTTAGCACTAATCATCACTTACAAATATTTGTTGATTTTGTGTTGATCTTCATTCCTCTATTATCAAATAAACTCCCTGAAGGAAGATATTTTGTTTTGTTCATTGCTGTTTCCCCAGCACCTAGAGCAGAGCCTACCAAATAATCCATATTCAATGCATAATGGTCAAATGGATAAATGGATGCATGAATTAGGGATCTTCTACCAGTCTCTGCTTTCTTTTTTATAAGATGGGGTTAATCATCTCTACATCTAGGAATTGTTTTAAGAACTAAACAAAATAACATATGAAAAGGTTCTACCATCATCAATGACTCAAAAAACAACAAATGCTGGAGAGGGCGCAGGGAAAGAGAAACAATTCTACACTGTTAGTGGGAGTGTGTAAACTGGTACAACCTCTGTGGAAAATAGTGTGGTGATTCCTAAAAGCTCTAAAAATCGGCCTATACGACCCAACAATTCCCCTGCTGGTACTATACCTGGAGAAACTCAAATCTCTCTATGACAAAGATACCTGCTACACATGTTTATTGCAGCACTATTCACAATAGCAAAAACATGGAACTAACCGTGTTGCCCATAGAAAGTGGACTGGATTAAAAAAAGTGGTACATATACACAATGGAATATTATGCAGCCATAAAGAAGGGCAAAATTATGAACTTCACAGCAACTTGGATTGACTTAGAGGCTATAACACTGAGTCATCTATCACAAAAACAAGAATCTGAGTAGCATATGTTCTCACTCATAAGTGGACCCTGAACAATTATCATAATATTACAAGAAAGAGATTGGCAGTAGTGGGAAATTGCCAGAGGAGGGGGGCGGCACACTTCATCAATAAGGGTGCCTGATCTCAAACCAGATGAAGTGAGGCCCAAACTTTACCTGTACAATGACCATTTGTATACCTAGCCCTGAGTTGTACACCGCATATTTAAAATAATTTTTTTAATCTAAAAATGTAAAAAGTCTACCACTGCATCAGTCATGCATAGGCACCTCCAAAACTACAGTAAGAGTAATTGTTATCATTGTTATTTTTTCAAAGAAATGTAATTTCTATTTACAAATACAGACATCATGGGGAAAAACTTACTGAAATTGTATCAAAGGCCAATAAGAATTTGTCCCCAATTCCCACAATAGACATTAATTAAACTCATTAATTTTATTATCCATATTAACCATTTAAATCCTACAGTATCATGTCTGGTTCCACATTTAAAATGGTTTAAAACGTGGGACTAAAATATTTATCACACACATACAAGTGCCATCAGAGCACTGAAAGTATCTGTGCAGATATAAATTAAATTTCTTTCTCTGGGTCATCAGCTATGTTGTGTCTGAATATCTATCACATTGAAAGCAACCAAGTCCATCAGAGTCATCAGAGGAATTTTCAAAGCACATCTAGACTGCTAAATAAATCATAGTCATTTTGGGGCACTCAACTGATTCTGACAATTGAAGTAATGCCTGATGATATGTCGTTTATTATCATTTAAGTTAATGTAGGTCAGGACTTCACTTCCACAATCTTCTCTTTTTAACAAATTTACCATTGAGTGTGTAGGAGCAAAACATGTTTACACATTCCCTTCAACCATATCTAACTTCAAAACAGCAAGGTAGTAAAAATCAAGGGAACTTGCAGCATGTGGCATGTCACCTCTAATTATTCCTGGACAAAATGTTTTTTTGAGTTGGAGTCTCACTTTTGTCACCCAGGCTGGAGTGTAGTAGCACTCTTACGGCCACCGCAGCCTTGACCTCCTGGGCTTAGGCGATCCTTCTGCCACAGCCTTTCAAGTAGATGGAACTACAGACGCATACCACCACGCCTGGCTACTTTTTGTGATTTATTGTTGAGACGAGGTCTCACCAAGTTGCCCATGCTGGTCTCGAACCCCCAAAGCTCAGGCAATCCTCTTGCCTCAGCCTCCCAAAGTGCTGGGATTACAGGCTGAGCCACCACGCCTGGCCGACAATGATTTTTTAAAGATTCAAGTCTAGCCAGAATCCTTTACTTCTTTTCATCCAGGTGTCTGTACATTAGTCCAATCTGATTATATGCCATAATTGAGGAGTTTGATCAAAAGGCAGAATCCAGGGCTCCATTTCCTACTTACTTAAATCTGCCTGATTTCTAATATACTCCTGAAATAAATTTTACTAACTATTCAGGTAATTCTGATGATAATGTAGGTTTTAGAAACATTGGAATAAACTATGAGTGATGGTGCCTTTTGTTAGAATACATTTCCCTCCATCTCTGTATGTTGAAATCTATCTCACACTTTAGGGCACAGTTCAGATTCAACAATCAATGTGGTACATTTCTGAATGGGATATTTTTCATTGTGACAGAAAAAGGATGCATTAGTTCTAAGGTTCAGGAGATTACTTGACTATGACATCCAGGGTAGAGGTGGAGGAAGAGCTTTTAAGTTTTACATTGATACTGTGCACTTGAATAGCTCAAGGGCTGTAGGCTAGGTAAATAAAAACCAAAGTAAAATGTATCAAGCCTCTGACTTACACAAAGACATGGATTCCAAACACTTAGCAACCTTATTTGGGGATGCATATTAGAAGCTACTTCATAATTTGGAATTGATAGAGAAAGGAGAAAATAGTGGATATCAAGTAGACTACTGCACAGGTGCAATAAATGGGAGTGGTGGTAACAAATACTGAAAGAGACTTAATTACGGTAGAGTAAAAGACTAGTAAAGGGGTGGGATGGTAGAGAAAGAGAGAGCTGACCAGAGCTTTGCAATGTATAGTCCCTGTATCATCTGTGTGAACACCATTAGGATTCTGGGTACAAACCCAGATCTATTAAATTAGATTCTTTGGGAGTGAAGTCTAAGAACCTGTTGTTTAAGAAACTTCCCAGGTGTTTGTGATGATCACCATGGTTGATAAACATTGGGCTAGAGTTCCTAAGTATAATCTTTTCTCTAGCACTGTTTCTTTAGTACTCTAGTAGTAATTGTTTTATTTTTTATGCCTTAGCTTACAAAATAATGTGTCTCAAGATTCTGTGAGAGCAGAGACAGTGTTTATGTAGTAGTCCAATTTCACAAATGTCTCATCCTTGGTTACTACCCAGTTCAGCAACATTCCTTTTCAAAGGAAAAGAAAGAATCCCCAAAAAGCGATCCCATGCAGAATAAAGCCTTTTGAATGGATGCAGCATTATGGTGGTTTAGTGGCATCCCAGAAAGCAGAAGAATCCAGCTATATCCACTGATTCGCTCAAGCCTCAATGAGTTCAGACTGTACAGAAAATTGCTTTGTTCAGGCTTAACATCTTGGATCTACAAGGAACTCAAACGTACTGAAAAGAAAAAAAAAAAAAACCCCATTACAAAGTGGGCAAAAGATATGAACAGACACTTCACAAAAGAAGACATATGAGCAGCCAACAGACACATGAAGAAATGTTCAAACTCTAACTAATCATCAAGGAGATGCAAATTAAAACTACACTGAGATACCACCTAACTCCAGTCAGAATGGCCATTATCAATAACTCAAAAAATAACAGATGCTGGAGAGGATGTGGTGAAAAGGGAACACTTATACACTGTCGGTGGGAGTGTAAACTAGTGCAACCTCTGTGGAAAGCAGTGTGGCGATTCCTAAAAGCT